>CANXYI010335999.1:0-10428 GCA_948208565.1 Hura crepitans | reverse complement strand
AGCAACTCAAAAAATCATTAGAATCAAATAAGTTAGATCTGAGCTATTAGTATATGAGTAAGCATCGCAATCATAAATACATTCAATATAGATGTAACATGGATCATAAAACACAGTAGCAAGACATAATGAGGGATTATGGTACAAATTATCATTGACAAGTCCATGTGGATGTATAACCCTTGTGACAAGAGGTCCGTGTGGACTACCAAATCTAATTAACATGCATATAGCAAGGCCGTGCGGACTAACATAATTACTTGCCTTCAAAGATACTAGGTCCGTGTGGACTTAACTTCATATAAGGTTAAATTTATTCAATAAAATTAACTTCTCATGGCATGCCTAATGCTAAGTACAAACATCAAATTCACAATTTACATGTCTAATATGATTAGGCTACTCATCATCAATGATAATAGGGATAACAAGGTATCACCTCATAAATTGGTCACCTTAATGATCATTAGCTCATGAAAGATACAGAAAACTCATTCATAGACCTCAGATATTACCTTTGTAAAAGAATCTCCTTGAGCACTAGCACAAAAGCCTCTTGATGTACGTAAGGATGGTTGGATTCTTCCTTGCTACAAGCCTCACCAAGCTTCAATGCTCCTTGTTGTTAGAATCATGCCAATTATGGTTTTTTAGTGTATGTCTTTTTCGAACCCCTTTTTCCTTCTTGAAGAGAAGTATTTATATTTCTTTTCTAGGTTTTTCTATCTCTTTTCGTCAGGAGGAAGTCCTAATCCCTTTTAGATTTTGATTCCTGGACTAAACAGGCAATGTTTAAGTCTGGAGTCTATTTTTGTCGGCAAGTTCGTGCGGACTTATTCTTGATGGTCCGTGCAGACTAAGGTTTTTGAAGTGATGGTTCGTGCGAACTTTATAAATTGGGTCCTGACCAGCTTCTATAGTTAATCTGTACGGACTAGTTATTTGAGAATGTTAGTCTATGCGGACCTAGGTTTCAAAGGCTTTTTGTGCTGTGCTCAAGAGCTGTCTCTAGTTATCATCATTAGTCAAGGTGAGGTATTTATAGTTACCCCTACTTTGGTGTGTGCTATGTAATGCATAAACTGGAATAGTGTATAGCAAAGTACCAAATTTTAGAAATACTTACCTGTGGGTGTACTTACTTGATGCAGAGCCTCATCAAAATATGGATGATCATCTTTGAATCATTGCAAAAGCTTGCTAAAATTGAGTTGTATCTTCCTTTTAAAAAGAATTGAACTTGGTCCACACACTTGCCCGTTTTGATGCCTTTAGATTATCATCTTAGGATTTCATGATACAGTCTGTACACTTCTAACTAAGTAATTTTTTATCACACCTAAGGTTGTTTGACCAATGAGATTTGATCAAGTGGATAGAAACTTCAGATTGGCTTGTTGGGTTGAACCCTATAACCTAAATTAGACACAGAGTTGAATTTTGGGTGGATTGGCTTATTAGGCTAAACCCTGTAACATAAATTAGACATAGAGTCAAATTTTGGTGGATTGGCTTATTAGGCTGAACCCTATAACATAAATTGGACACGGAGTCAAATTTTGGGTGGATTGGCTTATTTGGCTAAACCCTGTAACATAAATTGGACACAGAGTTGAATTTTGGTGGATTGGCTTATTAGATTGAACCTTGTAACATAAATTGGACATGAAGTCAAATTTTGGGTGGATTGGCTTATTAGGCTGAACCCTGTAACATAAATTGGATACAGAGTCGAATTTTGGTTGATTGAAACCTTGGTGTTAATCAAAGCTTAATGGATTAGCCTTTGTCATTATTTCTTAGAGGAAATTGAGTCTAGTAACTCTGAATTGATCCTGTAAGAAAGAAATACAATGTCAGTTTTGGGGAAAGAAGAATAAACTTTGACCTTTTTGGGATCTTAATGGTTTTAAGTCCATGCGGACATCCACACATTAGTTCGTGCGAACTTATGTTTAACTTTTGCAAACTATCTCAAGTCAGTCCGTGCAGGCTTGATATGTTCTTGTATGTTCGTGCAGACTTAGCTATTTAAGGTCCGTGCGGACTTATCACATTAGTGGTATAACTATCCCTTTTTCTTCTCCATTTCTCATTCCTTCCATTTCATTCTTTCCATATTCTTCATTTTCTCTCAACAGGATGCTTTTACCATGGCCTCTTACGTAGGAAGTGCTTCGGGCTCTTCTTCCTCCAATAGCAAGGATGCACCTACCGTGATTCTCCTTCCACAAGGAGGAGGATTTACGTCCTCTTCCCCTCTATTGAAGGACTTTTCCATGCCCACACTAGTGGGTTTCATCCCATCTGTAGCAATGAACTGCTTGAAGAATGTAGCGCCTATTAATGGAGTTGCTTTTGGTGATCCGACCCCACTTTTGGCCGATAAGGCCTATAACACATGCTCTAAAGTTACCCGTAGGTGAGTCTTCCTTCTTTATGTGTTTTCTATCATGTTTTCTTGATTATTCTCGTGCTCTTATGTCCTGAAGAAATTTTAGTGCAATAGGGCCGTGCGGACTAAATAGGCTAGGGCTAGATAAGTTCATGCGAACTAGTTATTTAAGGATGTTGGTTCGCATGGACTTAAAAAACTTTCTCTTTGTTAGAATTATTCCCACTAAATGTTTTCTATCTTTGACTTTGATTAGAGTCTGTGCGGACTTGGTTTTGACTGATTTTAGTCCGTGCAGACTTGAGTTTTGATTGATCTTGGTCCGTGTGGACTTAAGTTTTGACTGCTTTTTTGGCTCTTATGTTAGTTTGTGCGGACTTATTTTTGACTAATCTTGGTCAGTGCAAACTTTGTGATCAGGTCCTGATTCTCAATTGTTATGCCTTTTGTAGACGTGTCTCAAGTTCGGGGGTACTTTTTTTGGTCCACAATAGTGGTACTTTATTATGCCAGTGATAGTGAAGAACAAGGTACGCACGATGGGTTTCTAGACTTTTATTGACCACCTTGTATAAGGGGACTTTCACCATGAACTTCAGGCCTTACGAGCTTTGTTAGATAGGTGGATGGACACCACACATACATTCCACTTGTCCTTTAGTGAGCTGACCATCATGCTGTTTGACTGGGCATTCATCATCGGGGCACCATGTACTGGTCGTGCCATTGCTTTCGATGCTTGTTGTCAACATCCTTCCCTTCAGTTGCCAGAGGTGAAGGAATTGCTAGGATTTGTACCTTAGGACTGAGCCGGTAGTATTCGCTGTACTGACTTTTAGGAAAGGTGGGGTGAGGAATCTCCCTTAAGTGAGCTAGAGGTAAATCAGTACGTATGCTACTTTGTCCAGTACTTGTTGGGCACCACCTTATTTGCTAATGCCAATAGTACCATGAGTTGGAGCTTCCTCCCGGTGCTAAAGGAAGTGGACAAGATAGGGAGCAGGAATTGGTGCAACTCCTCCTTGGAATGGATGTTTCGGAGTCTGGACATGGCAGTACAGACTCGAAAGAGTCATCATTTTATCTAGGGATTCATGTCTAGCATCCTGGTAAGTAGAGTCTCTTTCCTCTTTTTTTTTACTAACTTGCTTCTTTTGTCATCCTTAGATATAGGCTTATGAGCTTCACTTGTTAGCTCATCCCTATAAGCTTGATGTGCCCAGGCATTACCCTATGAAGGATAGGTGGGTCTGGCCTACCTCAGGTCTATGGAATGTAACGTCCTTAATGCAGCATCGGCAGTATCTCAGCTCATATGCTTGGACAGATGTAAGTGATTCTTGCATAAAAAAACATTTCTTTTAGTAACTGATTATACATTACTAACACTTACTTATGTAGGTTGACTTAGCCTGATGGGTCTTCCCTATTGATCAGCTGCCTCCCCCTTTGCATTTCATTTGGGGTTTGTCTTTTCGCTATTTGTTATTGACCACTCTTGAGATGTACTGCAAGTTTCTGGGAGAGAGAGTAGTCAGTTGGCATTTGGGTCTTGATGTGCGTCTCGTCCCTCTGGACCCTCTTGAGTCTATGCTATTTGGGAGGTACATCGATGACTTGGATTTCATTCAACGGATGACCATTGAGGTCCCTAGAGAAACGTTGGTGGAGGATGGTGATGAAGGCTATGCTTTATAGGCTGCTTCTCACCTACTTTCTTGAGTTCCCTATACTTCTGGGCCTCTTCCTCCTCAGGTAAAATTCTTATGTTTTGCCATTTCTTTCATGATGTCCTTTAATCTTGTATTTTCTTGTGTTGTAGCCCATAGCTACCCCTGAGGCTGGTCCCTCTTCCTCAAGAAAGAGGTTGAGGGCTACGTCCGGCTCCCCGGGTTCTCAGTTCTCTCCTCTTTGGCTCATGCTTCGAGATCATCATTTGGCCTAGTGCCTTTTCTTAGCGAGGTGATAGGGATGCTTGTGGATATACCCGAGTTGAGCTACATACGCTATGGCATCGACTGAGAGCTTTCCTCTGCCAAGCTTCACATTAAGGAGAGTTGGCCTGTGACTTTTGAGCCTGAAGATACGACACTGGTAAGCTTTTTAATTCTGTTTTTGAGGAGTCTTTTCTTTGCACATGCCTGACATCTTGTCTTTCTTGATTAGGTGAAGAAGGCTCTAGTGGAGAAGACTGCTCGGGTTATAGAGGCATTTAAGAGAGCCATAATTGATGAAACTCGGGTGTTAGTGGTAAGTACATTCCTGTTGTTCAGGTTATCTATGTGCTTTATATGTTACATGTCATGCTAATGTATATGTATGTTATGTATACTTGTGCGTGTCATGTTACACGTATACTATATGCCATCTGTGTATGTACATGTGTTACATCTTGTGCTATATGCATTATGCTATATATGTTGTGTTAAATATATACTATGTGACATTGATCCTTCACTTTTTTTGTAGAATGAGCTATCCAAGTAGGTGGTGGCCTTACGTGAAGCTTAGAGGAAGATCAGGGCCTACAAGGTGGTTGAGAGGCTAGTGATATCTTCTGAGGATGAAGACACTGAAGAGGAGGATAACTTCGATGGCTAAGCTTGAGGATGATCTCTTTGTCTTACATTTCTTCCCCTTTTTTTTTGTGATTGTGTGGGCATGATTGTGGGTCCCCCCTTTTTATCTTATTTTCACATGATTTGATACAATTTATCTTCCCTTTTTCACACATTTTTAATCTTGAACTTTGCTTGATCTTTGAATGCTATATGGCTTTGAGGTGTTGTCTTATTTCCTATTGGAATGAGGTGCCTTGGTCCGTGCGGACCTAAAAGGGTTCTCTTAGTTCGAGCAGACATCAGCTGATTAGACCGCAGACTTGGCATGTGAGCATCTTGAGCACTCACTTACTTAGTCCGTGCAGACCTCAACGTCGTACATAGGTCCGTACGGACCTTGTCGCGTATTTTTGAATTTCCATTCCTAATTAGAAAAGGAATGGAATGCTTATAAATACCTGCTTCCTTGCTGGCTATTTTATTCACTCTCTTCATCATGTCTTCTTTTCGTTTGAAGTTACTTAAGGTCTTAGAATCCAAAACTTCTTAGATTTCACCTATTCTCGCCCATTTTTTGGCCCTTAAATTCCTGAGCAAAGTCTGAATCAACCCTAAATTCCTAAAGGCTACTGCGCAGCACTGGAATCCTATTTTGCATGTCTTTACCTTCGGTCATCAGGAGGTATGTCCTACTTTAAAGGAGTTCACAGCTATCATAGGATACAAAATTACTCATACTACCCCTCTAGCCTTACCCTCCTTTGAGGATCGCTATCCCTTGGATATTATTCTAGCTCTGGGTTTCTCTTCCCTTTTGTGTCGTAAGCCTATACTAGGAGTAGGTCTAATTTCTTTGCAGGCAATTTTGGATAATATTCATCAAATCTCTGTTAACTCAGTGGAATGGGCGAAATGTGTCTTGTTATGCTTACTCGGAAGCTATCTAAGTGTTACTTCCAAAAATGATTATTGTGACTTCAAGATCCTTCACATTCTCACCGCGACGTGCTCTAGTCATAACACTTTCGGCATATTCTTAATTGATACTATTCATGGTTTAGATGCATTGACAAGGAAAGATGTTGACTTTGTGATAGGGAGCCCACTTCTCTTACAGGTAATCTTATTTTGTTGTGACTCTAACTTTTGCTTAATATGCCTATGACGGTTTTCATACTAGCGGGTCAACCTAATTTTTGCTTAGGTGGTCCTTTACAGATTTTCTGACCTAACGACCCTTTTTTTTCTTTTTTTTATATATAGCTTTGGCTACAAGAGAAATTGGAGTTGATTGTTTCTTTTTTTTGCTAGGTTTCTACCATTCATGTGTGGACCACACACCCTTTTGTGTCCTTCTTCGAGAACCCTTTGAGATTTCCCCTCATCTATGCACCTAAGTTGCATCCTATCCATATGTCTCTTATATAACATACCCTAAAATGAAATAAACTGAGTGGATATCTTTCGGAGCACTTTATTATCTCTTAAGGATGCATCATCGGGGTATTGTCCCTTTTCTAAGTAGGCTTGCATGTCATGGTACCAAGGTAATTGAGTGTGATTTTATTCAACGGTGGAGCTAACTATTCCAGTGTAGGTGGGGAAACTTGTCTTATTGAAATACATGGGCCAAGATAAGTCTCTCTTGATAAGAGTTAACACCGACATCAGGGTGGCTAGAGCATCTGCGACTTGGTTTTGTTCTCTAGGGATGTGATGAAAAATGCATTGATCAAATCCCTTGACTAGGTTTATGAGAATTCTAATGTACTTGCCCAGGTTGTCATCTTTAACTTCCCATTTGCTCTTAACTTGTTGAATTACTAGCATTGAATCTCCGTAAACATCAACCACCTTTGCCCTCAGTTGATACAGGGTTTCTAGACCATAAATACATGCCTCATATTCAACCATATTATTAGTGGCTGAAAACTCTAAATTCTTTGCTAAGAACATTTGCTTGCCTTCTAGGCTACTAATCAATGCTCCCACACCTTCTCCTCTTTAGTTGACAGCTCTATCGAAGAATATTTTCCATCCTTCCTGATATATTACCCCTAGGTGTTCACGTAGAAATTCGAATTCCTCTTGCTTTTCTTCAATCGGGTGAAAGGCTAGGAATTCAGCTATAGCTCATCCTTTGATTGTTTTCTTTGTAATGTAGGAGACATCAAACTCTTGAAGAAGCAATATCCATTGTCCTATCTTACCTATCAGGGATGGAGCAGATTGTAGGTACCGAAGTGGGTCATATTTTGCTACTGCTTCCACTTTGTAGGATTAAAATTAGTGTCACAATTTCTTTGATGCCTAAATCATCCCAAACATATCTTTTCCACTTCTGCGTACTTTGCTTGCAAGGGAGTAGCTTTTTGCTTAGGTAATAAATTGCATTTTCTATCCCAGCATTATTAGCTTGCATAATTAATGCTCTTATAGATGACCTTTCCACTGCGAGATACAAATTTAAAGGTTTGCCTAGTTTTGGAGGTCTTAAAATTGGTGGGTTAACTAGGTACTTCTTACTGGATAGAAATGCTTTCTCACAGTCACTATTCCATTCCTTTGGCTGGCTTTTATGTAGTGGGTTGAATATAAGTTTGCACACCATTGTGAGTTTGGATATGAACCTGTTAATGTACTGAATCTTGCCTAGGAATCCCCTTACTTCTTTCTTAGATTGTGGTGTGGGCATGTCTAAAATGGCTTTTACTTTATCTGGGTCAATTTCAATCCCCCTCTTGCTTACTATGAATCCTAGTAACTTCTATGACATGACTTCAAAGATGCACTTCTTTGGGTTAAGCCTCATATTAAACTGGTCTAGCCTTTGGAAAAATTTCTTTAATACTTCGAAATGTCCTTCTCTCTCTATGGACTTCACCATCATGTCATCCACGTACACCTCAGCATTCTTTAGTCCGAATGCCATAACTTTGTAACAATAAGTACCCTATTTTGTTATTAAAGCCATTTTGCACTTGTCAATTACCTTTATTAGAATTTTATTATATCCAGAAAACCCATTAACAAATAAGTACATGGCAACTATAGCTGCACTGTCAACTAGCACATCTATGTGTGGAAGGGGAAAGTCATCTTTTGGACATGCCTTATTCAAGTCTCAATAATCCACACACTTCCTGACCTTGCCATCCTTTTTGGGTATAGGTACTATATTGGCAAGCCATATGGGGAATACTATTTCTTTAATGAATTTCACCTGAAATAGCTTAGCTACTTCTTCCTTCACTTTCTCTACCCATTCGGGTCTCATCTTTTTAAGCTTTTGTCGTACTGGAGCAATGTGGTTATGCATTGGTATGGCATTCTCTATGATTTTTGTATTTATACTCGGTATGTTATCGTAGATCTAGGCAAAAATCCTATCATATTTTTTCAGTAATCTCTTAAATTTTTCTTTTTCTTCGACAGTAGTATCATGGGCAATTAATACATTCTTTGGTTATTCGTTGGTCCCAAGATTAAAAGGATTAGTTTTAATGTAATTAATGTAAAAAAATGCTCATGTAATGATCATGTGGATGCATATTACCATCAAGAGAAAGATCACACAAATAAGCAAATTCACTGTATACTTTATTAGAAAGATAATTGTTCGCCTCGAATAGGTCACAAAGGTACAATTCGTTAGTAAATAAATCAACATCTTCTAATTCAGGCATGTCCTCAGAGATGGCAGAGTAGACTTCTTCATCCACTAGCAGCTTCGGAAAGACTTCTTCTCTCCATTGTACCTGAGTGAGATTTTTTATCCTCTAGTATAATAGGCTCTAGAGTTCCATCATATTTGGTACCCTCTTGGTTGATAAAGTATTCTTGAAGTCAATTACCTTTTTTCGCCTTACTATCCTCGCTTGGATCATAACCCAACCCTTTGGTGTCCTTCTAGGTATGCGGTTGAAGAGGCTCATAATGCCTTACATATTCTTTCCCAAGCCAGCTCCTGGAAAGAAATCCATTTGCTTCATCATTTTTGACACATTCGAATCCATGTAGTCTTCATAAATTCTCGCAACATGAAACCCATTAAAGGGTTGGTTGGCTATAGCCAAAGTGGAGACAACATGATCAACTTCGGCCTTTATAGTAATGATGTTGCCTTCATGTGGGAACTTAATTATCTGGTAAAGGGTAGAGGGAACTCCCCCTAATTTATGGAACTAGGGTCTTCCCAATAGGACTGAGAATATGGCTGGTATATCAATCACTGTGAATTTGACTTTATCCATGATTGGTCCAACTTGAAACTTGACCGTGAAGGACACTTCTGCTTGTCTCTTAGTATCAGCATAAGCTTTTACGGTAATGCTAGAAGGCAACAGATCTTTTTTCTTAATCCCTAAACTAGCTAGAATTTTTGTAGGACAAACACAAAGGGAAAACCCATCATCCATCATGGTGCATTTAGTTCTTTTCCCATTTATCTTTGCTTTAATAGAAAGAGGCCGATTATGTTCTCTTCCTTCTAGAGGTAGATCCGTATCTGAAAACGTGATGAGGCCTATGTTGCCTATTTTCATTAATTCCACCAATTCATCTGGTGTGGTAGTTGCAGAGACCGCAACTTGTCCCAAGGCTTCGACCATTTTCTACCTATGGTCCTTAGAGGACATCAACAAATCCCAAATACTAATGTTGGCCTAAGTTTTCTTAAGCTGCTTTAATACCTCATCATGTTTATCCATTCCAGGTTCAGGTTCTTTTTTCCATAGGATCCGACCGTTCTTCTCTACTCTCTCTACTATTTCTCCCTCAACCCATATTTGCTCTCTCTTACGCTCTTCAAAATCCTCGTTAGAGGATTCATCCCAAAATCTCTTGCTCTCTTTGGGTTCACTGTCACTCTCACTATCCTAAAAGCCAGTCATTAGGATGGATTCGCTCACCCTTACCCCTATTGCTATGTCTAAGTCAGACCCATAAATTTCCCTCCGAACATACTCTTCAAGTTATCTGAACTTAAGAAGGCATGAAGTGTGGTGTTTTGGCAATGGGTTTGATGAGGTTTTTGGATTAGGAATCTGTTTCAAATCTATAAGGTCCTAAATAGCCTTTCTGAGGACCTTACAGTTGTCAACAAGGTGTCCTGTCCTTTGATGACAAGCATAATACTGATCATTCCTATGATTCGGAGGAAGTGTTCCAGTAAATGGTTGATGAGGTAATGGTTGCAATATCCCTTCTTTAGTGAGCTTTTTCAGGCATCGCGAGAGAGACTTACCCAAGTTTGAGTACCTATGACCCTGAACTATATGTACTTTGATGGTTTTAGTGGCATTACTAGTGTTGCCACTTGTAAACATAGGGTTATTATTAGATCTCTTGTAACCCTTATTCTGATACTCGACTTCTAGGTTAATAGCAATATCTTTCAACTGCTCCCAAGTGGTAATACCTTTGGTGGTAAGCCCATTGTTCATATAGCTGTTAGCATTCCTAATAAACATT
>CANXYI010335983.1:0-12671 GCA_948208565.1 Hura crepitans | reverse complement strand
TGGAGGTTGAGTAGAAAACAAATGTGGTGTTGAATATAAAAACTTTAAACTAAAAAGTCTTTAAAAATCTATAAAAGTCATTATACTCAAAAAGTAAAGTCATAATTAAATACTCATAAACTTTTTAAACTTTTAAAAAGTTGTAATTAAATATCTTGAAATTTTTATAAACTTTTAAAAAAATTTAAAAGCCTTAATTCAATACCTCTAAACTTTTAAAATAAACTTTTAACACATTTTAAAAGTTTTAATTAAATATACCTAAAATTTTTTTAAAATAAAAATCTTAAAAAGTCATTATTAAATACACCCTTATTAAAAAGTTAGTAGATGCAATTTTATTAAATTTAAAAAAAATAAATTATTTTAATTAAATTTAAATGTATTATAAATCATAAAAAAAAATCACATGTGAAAAATGATTCTTTGTGAAATTGAAAACGAAAATACATGCTGAATTATGATCATTGAATGCTATATACCTGAGTTATTATAAGCCTCATTAAATTCTAACGGTTGAATAAGCAGAATTTATTTATAAATAATTTCAACCAGAATGTATTTATAAATAAAATACAATTGACTTATTATAAGCAGAATGTATTTATAAATAAAATACAATTGACTTATTATAAGCTGCCTTATATATATTGTGATAAGCCACACAACCAGAATAATAAAATTGCTCAAAAATGTAAAAATTTTAATTTATTTTTGTTGATAATCTATATATTTTAAAATTTTTAAAACATCACAATATATATAATTATTAAAATTTTTTTAGATAATTGAGATTAAGATGAGTTTCCTAAACAGAATATATTTAGAAATAAAAAAAAAAGTTGTTTAATTAGAAATTATTTAATATTGAATCAAACTAATGGCAATACTTTTTCTCATATACCATAATTTAATTTTCAATAAACTCAAAAAATGAAGCAAGCTGATTCTTGAGTTCACTCAAACATGATGAAAATAAAATTGATCATTCATATTAAGAAAATACAATAAAAAGAAATAAAATACAAACAGGGATAATAAAAGCAAATACAATGAAAATAAAAGAAAATTTTAGGTTTTGTATGTGTATATAGACTTATGACATGGCTGTCTACATATATATATATAGAGAGAGAGAGAGGCAAAGAAAACTTGAAGCATAGGGCTATGGTGACATTAATCTCTTTGCTTGTGCGTCTCTTCGGAGGTGGCATTCAGAGTTAGCCCAAACTGGGTGTGAGGGAGATGTGCCCACTGCATTTATAATATAAATTAATTTTTTTTAATATATATAGGAAATAATAATGAGAAATATTTGAATATGTTTTTAATTATATGTTAATTATGTGTTTTATAAATTAAAAGAAAAGGAATTTCTGCAACTTACATTTTTGGCAGCAGTGCTGAAAGCTTCTCTGTGACTAATCTTAGGATTATTAGCCTTTATCCTTCGGATCTCCTCTCTACAAAAATAATAATAATTGCAAGTAGGATATGGATTTTATTTTATTTATGGTATGCCTGAGATTTCTTTTTCTTATTTTTTTTTAATAAAAGGAAAATAAATAAGAAATTTAGATGGAAATATGGAATTGAGCAATGATAAAGAAAATATTGATGAGGAACAGGAAAAGGAAAGTAAGAGTAGGGGAAATGAGGGATACTCACTTGATGAATTTATTGTATGCTGAAGGAGGACGTTGCCTTTTCCCCATGGCTCCTCCTTCAATATTTCAATTAGCATTATTATTTTTTTATATATTTCTTCAATAAATGCACATAGATTTTATGGATTTCACACTTCAACACACCCACATATATATATATATATATATATATATATATATTTTCTGGGAATACATCAGTAGAGAAGTAGACAGTATATTGGATAATTGCAAATCATTCCAAGCCAAAAATCCAATTTTTTTTTCTACATTTTCAACATCTTTATATAATATTCATATGCATGTGTGAGTGTTTAATGATATAAAGATGGAAAGAACTAAAATTTTTAAGTAATAAAGACAAATAGATTTAATTTGAATAAAGAAATTTAGGAACATAATTCATAAAATCGATTTCATTTAGTATGAAATTAAGATTTAATTAATGTGTTAATATAAATATCATATCAACTCACTCAGTTTACAAAGAAATTTAAAAATATTTTCCACATACTCATATATGGATATTGACCAGCGGATCATGAATTTTTTTTTTTTTTTTATCTTTTACTATGCTATAAAAAAAGTAATTCATCTTTCTTACTATTGTCACAATCTAAATTGAATTTAACTGCAATTTCTGATTCAACGTCAGTAAAAAAGTTTAGATAAATATACATAAAGAATTAAAAACACACACAGAGAGACAAGAGGGGAGAGTACTTTTACCATTTACTGAAAGTGTTTTGGTATGATAATTTTCTGAAGAGTGTGAAACAGAAACTTTATTGCCCTTAGAAGATTGATGAGATTCTACACTCAAATCCTGAAAATTTAAGTTTAATGATCCCAAAGCTGTCAATAAACTCTATATATATGAATAATGTTGGAAATAATTGACAAATTAAGGATAATCTTACTTGAATAATATTGTGAGGATGATGAGTAGGCTGTGGCAAACAGTGTGAGTTGAAAGACAATAGATTAGAACAACGTCCACACTTGACACTCACAGCATTGAACATCATGTTGCTTGGCACATTCACCTGATCATCAAAACCAAAATCAATCAAATTTATAAGAATGAGTCAACAGAATGGAACATTCTTTTGAGGTTAGAAGAACTCAAATCACTGAAAGAAAAAATATTGAATTTCCTCCATTTCTCTCAATCTTTTAAAGAAATTAAGAGACTTTGTTACCATAGAGTGAAAATTGTGAAGGATTGAATTATGTAATCTTTTCACAGAATATGAAATTTAAAAAAAAAATTCCACTATAATTTCGGTGCGCCTGACACTATTTGACAGTGAAAACTGTAAAAGTAGAGAAGAAAAAGACGTGACCGGAACAGAAACCAGTGAGCAATAAGCTCTGATCTGCTGGTCTATGGCCATCCATTGAATGAAACAGATGAATCCTGTTAAATCATTTACTGGTCTTTGATTCAGTCCGTCATGAAATCTACTGTTAACTGATTTCCTTAAGACATATAAAAATAAAGTCTTCCCTCCATTTATGTTCTGGTAAAGGAGACTTTGATTTGAAACTTTGTTAATCCAAAGACAAACAACTTGTGCATGTCATCATTATGTTTCTGTTTCCAATTTTTCTGCCTACCCACTGAAAATCTGATCAAAATACCTTAAAAAACACAAAAACAAGAATTATTCAAAGATGGTTAATTTTGCTTGTTTTAGGGCTTTCAAATCACTAAACAAACAAGAGAGAGAAGGAAACCCTAAATTTCAAGAAAATGATACGCATGTTCATCAGTTGAAGCTTCAAGGACATGGGATCTAGAACTGTACCAGTGATCTACACGAGGTACTAAAAATCTGAATGCTATGATCTGTATTGTACAAGAAAGCATCAAAGAAACAAACTTTATACAAATTCAAGAGGTATGGAAATTTCTCGAGAAAATGGGTTGCGAGGAAGACAAGAAAAGGTTGAAAATTTAAGAGTAAGTTGTACGAACATTGAGAACCCATAAACCAATTAATAAGATTGAAAAATGATTTGTATATACCGCTAAATTAGTGTTGCAGAAGTTGCAGTGGACATAACAGACAACTTGAGGAGCAATATCATCCAGAGACATTGTAGCTGGTGCTGGATCAGAGAGATTAATGTTTGTTAATAATTACATGTGAATCATATTCAACAATAATAAGAATTATTCATAAATATATATTATAGACGAAGCAAGAAAACCAGAGCAGGACTATATTTATAGCATAAAAGAAACATATATTCATATAAATAAGTAGAAAGGTAAATTTTATTAGAGTAAGGGATTTTGATTTTTTTTTTTTTACAAATCTGGTGAAAAAAATGGAGGATTTTGTTTTGGTATAGGCAAGCATTCTATACATTAATTAGACCACCATAATTATTTTATTTTTGATATTTTCCAGTGATATGTTTTGTATGATGAATAGAATGAGTGGTGGGAATCCTCAGCCTCAATGGCAAGGAAAGTGGGGTTTCCTTTTGAGAGAGAGACATCAACATCATCATCATCATCATTTATCAAAGTTGGAACAAAACAAGAAATGGAATTTCTATTACTATGAAAGATCTTTCATATATCCCATATATTCTAATCTCTCTTCCACTTTAAATAACCCACTTCTCACCCTTAAACTATCATGTCTAAACTCCCTGTTTATATATAGTCAAAACCTTAGTTAAATTTGATACTCTCTTCTTTTGAAACTATATATGTATAAAAAAGAAAAAAGTCATTCAGAAGTTTTAAGTCTTTTCATCACCATTCATACTTTCATTGCCTGTTATTATTTGTAATGAATTGTGAAATATTTATTCCAGCTTTTAATTAATAAATTAGAACGAACTAATTTTAATTTGGTAAGGATTTTTTATATTATCATATTATATCATATAAATCATCTATCGAATATTATGGACATCACTGTTCACTAGTGTCTTAGTTGAAAAAAAGTGATACAAGTAAATAAGATTAGCACTCAATTGAATGTTTGAGAGGTTTAACTTCTATTCTTAATATTTATTGTTCAGTTATGTCTTTTTTATATACCCAGGCAATTGTTATAAGGTGAAAATAAATTTTTCACCTTTCTTGATTTTGTCAATTAAATGAGTAGAAGAAAAGGTTTTTTTTTTCTGATAAAAAATTTGAAAAAAAAAAGAAGGTTAAAATATTTATTTGTGACGAATTATTGGTACGATGTATTCTGTGATATGTTGGTTAATTTGTGTACTTTGTTATACAGATATATAATGTAATACAGCTCAATGTACTCCGACGGAGTCTAGTAGATTATAATATATACTATTTTCAACCAAAGTGAAAAATGAAAAAAGGCAATAATTTAATCCATTATGCTATAGAATTAATGTGCAAAAACATATTGATGATCTCAGTTCTTTTCTAATATAATGTTTGATCAATTATTCCAAACATCAATTCGCAAATTTTAGGTAATGAAAAAGCTTCATAGTTTATCCTCCTTTTTGATCTACTACACAGCATCCACCTCCCCAGCCCACAGTAATGGGTAAAGGACAAGACGAAGTGCAGCAAAATTGGATCAAAGGCACAGTAAAATGAAACGAGAAGACAACCATCTTAACACGATGAATAAATCAAAGATCTCATGTACCATAGAAAAGAAGAACCTCTGAAAAGCAGGGAGTTGACACTATAATATGTTCCATCACGGTGAAACCCCCCAACCGGAAAAAAAAACAAAGAAAAGAGAAAAAGAGTTCATCACCATCAATTACGGGGGGAAAAGATTCCAATGGTTCCCATCATGCTTCTTCCAAAGGTTTAACATGTACATATTTCTTTTTCAAATATCTATTGTCCCCCTGTGAAAAATTGGTGTGCAGAAAATTATCACCATTTGTTGTGAAAAATATATATACACGTTCGGTACAAACATAATTTAATCATTTCTTCTATAACTGTACAGCTACTCATCTCTTTCTTCTTTTTATATTTGCATTTTCCAATTCCAAGCTGCGACTCAAAGAAAAGCATTGCCACTTCTTCATGGCAATGCTGGCAATAAACTTTAAATTATGACAAAAGTTTACAGCAATGTCAAGTAACTCTTCTGTAGAAGAGGACATATGCAGCAGCTGTTCTGATCCTGTCCTCAGTCACTCTAGAAACATTGTCATCGTCAAACTCATACCACCTTCCATGGCCATGCTGCATAAGAACAAGGAGACAGGAGAGGTTCAGAATGCTTGCAACATTAACAAAAGCACTTCCTAAAAACATAATCATGGTTGGATGTACCACTTTTGGAAAATTTATGGCTTCTACAAATTTGACCGACTCAATGGCGCGCATACTAATTTCACACCAAGAAATGAGATCATTAAGTTTTGGAATGTAACAATTGCAACAATGTATGATTTTCTGCAATATGCTTTCATCTTTTAATTGAATCTGTCGCTCCATTCTCGTATTCTAAAATGACTTGGAATGTTCTTAAGAATCATGTCAAGTTATGAAAAAACATTAATATTACCGCAAGATAAACTGATAGAAGCCCCATTTAGAAAAGACAAAGCAAAATGGTAGCATGCAAACCTGTACTTTTATCTGGTTCCGCCACTAGCTATGCATGAAGTGAGGGGTATATACATGCATATTCGGATCTACAAACACTATATCAACAGAAGAGGGAGGCGGTATGCAGAAAGAGAGATAGAGCACTTACATTAACAAATGCAGTATAGTGACCTCCTCCCATGGCCCCATAATGATTGCTTATTGCATACAGCTCATAAGAATTGGAAAACTGCTCATCCTTATGAGAAATGAAAGTTGAAAGATAAAAATCCTCAACTGGAAAGTCAACATATGTTTCCAGCTTGTTTGTCATAACTCGGCTGTATGAGAACCTCTTTAAATGAACAACCAATATTTCTGGCAATCTCCAAAGATCCAACTTTTTGCTAGCTTGTCTAAACTTTTTACAACTAGGACAGTACCTAGAATAAAATAAAATAAAATAAGATAAGACATAGAAGTCAAATGTAGACACCAAGACCAGCATACAAATGCCTAAAACATGCATGACTAGAAACAAACTATAAACAATCTGGAAGCATGTGCAGGCACAATTATCTTTTATCATTTGCATGCACATATGATGATAAGAGACAAAATTTGCATCCTAAACTATATACAAACTGGGCAAAACACTAACCACATGTCTTCTGGTCCTAAAGGCTCTTCCTTCAAGAATGCTTCAAGGCATTTGTACAAAGAAACAGACTCTTGAGGCCTCCTTGCATACAACTGTGGCTTAAAAACCTCTGGCAAAGAGCTAAGAATGCATGTTTCATACTTTTCAATCATCTTTTCAGACCAAAAAACATGCACTTCTAGTCCACTCTTTGGGATCTGTAGTGGCTCATTCATTTTTATCCCTGTTGCTTCACAGGAATCTCTGATGTAGAACTGAAAGTCAGAATTGAATTGTGGGTTGTCATCTGTTTCAACATCTGAGTCTGCAATATCAATACTATCTGAAACTGCAGGACTAGGTACATCCTCCTTAGCAGTTTGATCATTAGAATCATCATAATCATTTATTACATCATCTGCTGGCATGATAATTGGATTCAATAGTTCTAGATACTGATTACATAGGTCAAGTCCCTTAGAAAGATCAGATGATCTTGTTACAAGAGGAATGCCAAACAGCTTCCAGTTTGACGCTGCACTCTCCAATTCAGAAGGCCTGAACCCCATAAGGTCAAAAAGAAAAAAAAAATGGAATTAGCAAATGAACAAAAGCATTGGCAGAGTGACAAAAGGTAATGTTAGAGATATGAATAAGCTTACTTTTCCAAGAGTTCATGCATAAACACAACCAAATGGGATGCCTCATCACCTCTGGGTAATCGATAAGCTACCAGCTTATCATCATCTCTGATCAGAGCTAATGAATCAGATGGCTCCTCCAGAAAACGGAAAATTCTATTCTTGTATACCTAAAAATATGAGTCCAGAGATCAACAAGATTCACCAGCAAAAATTCACTCGCAAATTCTTCATCCAGAAACAGAATCATACAAAATCCTAGATTGCAAATTTATTTTAAACTACACATTAAAATGAAATCAAGTATCCATACTAAATTTTTCAATCTGAAAGAAAAGCATCGATAATATCTATGTGACGCATTTATATTGATATAGAGCAGTGGCGATATCCCTATGACACGTGTACATTGATATAAATCACTTGAAACAATGCCAGATAACCCATACTTTGATTGAGCACATCACACACAGCAACACAAGATATTAGAGAGCATAAATCACTAAGTCACCAACATACCTCAGCCACTAGTAGGGTTTCATCATTTCTTAAGGCACATGCAGTGCTCAAGGTCTCAATAAGATCCTTTAGCCTCCCACTCTTTGGCACAGTCACAGTTACAGGAGTAGGCAAGGTAATCCCATCGGTGCTAAATACCGTCAGAGTCATTGTTCGCATTGTTGTTGAAGGTAATGGTAATGACAAGTACATAAATGGATCAAATGTCACAGACTTTTTCTTGCATATTGGGCAGACTAGTGTTGACCGATATTGACCCTGTACCAACAATGGAAGAAAAATTATATAAAAAATTCTGAATGCGGATGGAATAATAAACAGAGAGAGATAGAGAGGGAGAGGGAGGACGAGGAAAAAAAAAAAAGACAGCTGAAACTTTGAAGACAGGTAATACACATCTTGAAATTTAGTGAACAGAAAAAAATTGGATCTGCAGTAAAGAAGTGAACCATCAACAAACAGAACACTCACTTGATATAAATCAACTATAATAGAGTCATTACGAGCCAGATGACTCCTCCAATATTCATCTGCCACTTCTCTATCTGGACGGCCATCTGCATCTTTAGCTTCTACATATGGTTTGCACTTCACGCGATTCAAATCTTCATGGAGTCCATCTAAGAGAAAGGCAAGAAATTCCTGCGTCAGAAACACGCGTATTTAAGTCATTCAAAAGTAATATCATCCCAATAAAACAAAACTGATAGTCACACAGTTGCAGCAGATGAATGAGGAGCTAAAACTGCACTAGAATCAGATAACCACACTGACTTGGGAATCGTGCTGGTTATAGCCACTGAATTGAGAAGCAAAAGTTTCCAGTTTTCGCTTGAACATTCGAGGAACAGCTGGGGCTGCTCCTGAGGCCCACAGCTTCCTTAACAGTTCTCCAAATGCCAAGGCAAGTTCACCCTGATGAGAAGCAGAAACTTACTCACACAATTACTGCCAATATAATGCTAGCAAATTACTGAAAAATAATGACTCTGGTCACATACCTTCATTCCTAGTGGATTTTCATGATTTATTTCCTTTCTGTAATCTCCTAGAAAATAATCAACTAGTTTTGGAGTGTGCACCAAACACTGGATTGCACTATTCATGAAACATGTATTCCCAAGATTCTGTAATCCAGTCAAACCCAATAAACTAACTCTTCTACTGCTGGAACCAGAAAGTGATGAGCCTGTTAGTGTTGAACAAGAGCTTGTGTAATCACTGCTTCCATTCATTTTAACTGAGCCAGCACCAAAGGAACTATCTTTCATATTATGTTCTGCCATCTCATCAATCCGTTCATTGGAATGTTTTGTGGGATCTGAAAATCCATACATGTGCAATTCAAGGAGAATCTGCACAAACACCAAGCAATGCAAGATCATATGAAGAGACAAAAAACAGACAATTGGCAAGATATGGAAGTTACACATGACTAAATTTCATGGAGATTCAAATTGTTACCATCTTCTACAATAAGTATAAGATCTAGGGGGTCAATAACAATAGGAAAAATATGAGATCTGCCAGTATATAAGTATATGTATATCGGTTACCTCTTCTGCAGGTTGTTCTGCAAAACCATTAGGCAAGCGAGTACTACCATTCATAAAGAACTGGACTGTTTGACCTGAGAAGTCCCAGAAGTGCAACTGCAAAACAGATGAAATGAAGAATAAGATACTTTCTTCAGAAAACATAAATATTTTCTTCAGTTGAAATTAACTAATCATCAACAAACTTACCGACTCAGCTTTAGGAACAAATATATTGCAGGCTCTTCGGTACGAAGAAACCACATTGTCCTGGAAATTTGAAGTTATAAGAGAGTTAGTTCTTAAATACAGCTTCAACGAGCTAGAACTGAAATATAGATTTGGCTTCAGTAACTACATCAAAAACACACATAACTTGGCTTAATTGATCTAACGACCAATTGACTCATAAAAAACTTTATCTCCATAGAAAATGCCTATTTTAAGTTCCATCATTCCATGTCTCATTAACTGTATTATGCATATAGAATACTAATACCATGTTGGAAGAAATGCAACTTATACGCAAATTATTATTCTGCATTGTCAGTTAAATGAACATATAGTGACAACAAGTGCATGGAAAAAACAGAAAAAATTACCTTTAAACTGATCTTCACGGCCAAAGAATTTGTTTCCCAACAAATTGAGAGCCTGATTTGTATAGGAAATGCACCTTCATCCTGTGCAAGCAAAGGTCTATGATCATCCTTCAGTAAAGCACTAGAATCACTATGCCTGCAGTAGTTAAATAAATCAATGTCCCATGTACCAAAATAATATTCTCTCTCCAGAAGACGACAATTGTGCATAAATTGCAGCACTGCAAATTGACTATATACCTAAAATATAATACAAGCATGGATGTTAACAACAATATGATAAGAAATTACAAACTTAGGCAAAAGAGGGATACTTAAAATTTGATATATCAATACTGTTCACACTCTCCATCTAAACTTTGGCTACATTTTCATAAAGATCAACGGCTCTAAGAACTTTTTTATTGCTTCCTCACGCCACCCTAAGTCTGCTCCTAACTATTCTTCCTCATGTAACTTCAACATGCTTAACCTTCTCCACCCATACATTCACTTTTCTAGTGCGCACATACCAAAACCATCTCAATCTACTCAAAGGAATATAACTTTACATGCTAATCACAAACAAAATGGGATTTTTTTTCTGCTTACCAAGCGTAAACAGAGAATCTCCATATGGAACACATGACTCACATGAAATTCAATTATCTCATAGACACCACCACACCAACAACTCACATTTGTCTCTCAATATCATGTCCTGAATGGCTCTGCTGGCAAAACCAACCAACAAACAGCATAATAAATATCCAATTGGAATCATTACCAACATGCAAGAGTAGGTGTAGAAGACTGACTGCAAACTCATTCAAGATAGAAGTAAGATAAACTGGAAGTAGGGATTATTTCTGACCATTGGCAAAAACATCCAGTCCAAGGTCTACTAGAAATAGTAACAACAAATTTATTAGCTTCTACACTTAAAACTGATTTACACTATAGAAACAGAATCATGATAGGTTGTTACTGTTAGTTGCAAGATAATCAGGTTTCTTCAATATCAGTATTCACCTTGGTAATAATAGTAAATATCATCATAGGAATATCTTGAGACTTCAAATAGTAAATATATGGAATCATAACAGGAGGAGCACAGTACATGCTTTCTTCCCGCGTAGATTGCTAAATGCACCCGTCAACTTGATCAAGTAAACCCACAGTAACAAAAGAAGTTTTGTGCAAGTGACTGGTGATAATAAAGTAGTATGGAAAAAGAAGTTTTGTGCAAGTGACTGGTAATAATAAAGTAGCATGGAATTATTTTCCATCTCATAACTTCATCATATGAAAGCCTCAGCTTTCCCAAGGCCACCTAGTTAAGCAAAAGTGGCAACTTGACATGCTTGAAGCATTAATTGACTCGTGAAATTAGACAACCAGGGAGTAACGGCGTTGTAAAGAGAACAATCGCCTCACCATTTAAGTGCCTGCAACCACATTGTCCACGAAACCAATGCATATTCTTGACATGCAAGCCCTTCAGCTGCATTATCACTCTTTCTAGAATCCTCAACCTTCCTTAAATCCAGTACAATTCCTTCTCCACCATCATCATAACTCACGGACACATCATACAAGATCCGAGTTTCATTAGCACCAATTTGCGTCTTCTTCCACCACCTGAAAAACACAAAAACAGAACAAAAAAACAATAAACTAAGTTCCATTTTCCATTAATGGAAACAATCAACACCGACTACAATTTTTCTCAGTCAATCACCAATCTGGCCAGCTCCACAATTCAAACCCGAAAAGAAAAAAAAAGGACGAAGTATAACAAAGAAACAGCACTAAACTCCATAACGTTATTCATCAATAATGCAGTCAAAAAGACATATAAATTATTAGAAATTCGGTCAATGTAGATTTCTCTCAACAAACGTACTTCAATGCAAAGGTCAGTAAAAACAAAATGCATGCAACTTTAAACTCGCATTAAGTTCCACTCAACTAATCACGAATTTAATTCCAACATGTTCCTTCTCTGCGAAATATAAAACCTAACTGAAAACCAGTTAAAATCGAGTGCACCTGTAAGGAACCAAGTAAAGCTTCTCCACGTCATTGTCATCGTCAACGGAGAACAAAGGCTGATAACGGCCGGTGTGATTGGAAGTGGAGGCGGTGGGGCGGTGGTCGAATTCGACGTCGAGGAAGTTATCGTCGGCGGAGGAAAAGAAATCGTCGTCCATGAAGGAAGGAAGGAAAGATAGGGCTTTGAAGAGGAAAATTGGGACCCACGTCTCGAATTATTATAACAAATTAAAATTTAAAAAAAAAACTATTTTCTTCTTAATTTTTTATAATTTTTAGATAATACTTATTTAATTAGGATTAGGAATAGCATTAATTTTGTCTTACAATTAGAATTAGAATTTGGTTTAGAATAAAAATTGCTCAAAGTTATTAATACGAGAAAATGAAGCATAATCATTGGATGCCATATAATTAATTACCATATCCTGACCAAATTAATTCATTCTATTGAAATAAAATTATTATTATGTATGTAAAT
>CANXYI010335668.1:0-11590 GCA_948208565.1 Hura crepitans | reverse complement strand
AAAGTGAAGAAATCAAGCTCAAAATTTGAGATTTTAGAGGCACAAAGGTGGATGTGAATAGTAATATGTTTTTGTTTGGGTAAGTTTTTTTGAGTTCTCATATTTTTCTAGTGTTCTTTAGGTGCCTAAGAACATGTTTTCAAGTTAGACTGAGTTTTGGATGCCTACATGAATTATTATGGATTTTTGAGTTTTATTCCTATTATATGTATGTAGAGAAAAAAGAGCAAAGGAAGATTAAAGGGAAATATAATGTTTGAAAAAGCTTAAAGCTATAGAAAAGGTTATTTTGGTATATGTAATCTTTATAATATATAGTGATTCTAAAATCCCTAATATTAATGTTCATGTATGTGTATATATATATGTGTGGTAGATATGAGCATTTATGGCTTCATTATTTGAATTATAATGAATTGATGTTATAATTAAGTTAAATTGTATGAGGTTGGTGAGAAATTATATGTTGAAGTGATAATGCTATGATGGCTGAATGGTTTGATGGTTATACTCAATATGTTATGTGTATGTGAAATTCATGTAAATGTGATAAGTGATAGAAAATATGTATAATTTTAGTTTTATGATACAGTGAATGAAAAGGGTATTTGTTGTTAAGCATTGGACGAATGACCCTTTTTATGTGCTTAAATGGGTTGTGAGTATGAAGGGCTTAATTATATGCTATATGAGTTGTTGGATGATGAAACATGTATGTCTAGGAATTTTAGTAGTATTATGATGTTATAACCATATGACAATGTGTGTATTTATTAGATCATTGGTACTTGGAGTGCTTACCACATAGTGGTTGAATGGTCACTAAGGTGTGCCTTGAGGTGGTTAAGTTTAATTGTGTGATAAACTATGAATTGGTAGATAATAATATTGATCAAATGTAATAAGTCTAAAATTGTGCATGATGATGTGATAAAAGAGAGAGATAATGGTATTTTGTGTATGATTCTTATGTATGGCTGAATGCTTTATTTGTGCCTTAGGAATGTTATATGCAATTATGGCATGATTATTTACTCTAATTTTGTATTTAATCAAATGATTTCAAAAAGATTTTAAAATATACAGGTTTTTTAATAAGTTAAAATATCGGTATATACGTCGCTCCTTCTTTGGGTCCATTGAACGGAATGGCTAAAAGGTGTCACGAGTTTCGGATGTGAAAAAGAATATTAGAGTAAGTAAGAAAAAGGTTTTAGAAAGCCTAAGATTAGATGGTGAACTCTAATGGTATTGAGTAAATAACTTTTAGAAAGAAGCTTTGAGAAGTTGTAGTGAGATGGAAGCTATTGCAAACACCTTATACAAGGAGATGGCAAATTGCATAAGAAAAGTGGTGAATGAGGTGTTAAGGATTTCTAAAGGATTAGTACCTCCACCACAAGAATCCTTGTAGTGGAATAAGGACATATAAAAGGCTATGTGTGAGAAAAGATATTATTATAAGAGGCTACCTAAATATAAAGATAAAAAAAAGCCTTTAGGAAATGTAAAATAGTAAAAAAAAAAGTAGCTAAGAAATCAATTAGTAATGTTCAAGGTAAATGCTTAGAAGATCTACACCAAAAGCTAGGAACACAAAAAGAGGAAAGAATATATACAAGCTTATGCAAATAAGAGAGAGAAAGACTAAGGACTTGAATGGTGTTAAGTACATCAAAGATGAATTCAACAAATCTTGATAGGAGATTAGGAGATTGAATAGTGATGAAGAAGTTACTTGATCACCTATTTAAATGATAGACAAAAAATGACTTCATATATTTTTATGCATCTAGCTAGTTAATGATCATAATTGCACACATAAAATTATGTTTAGTAAAGTTAAAAAATCCTTAGAAATATGGAATCTGGGAAAGCATATGGACTGAGTGATAACTCAATTAAGGCCTAAAAATGCCTTAGAAAAAAGGGAATAACATGGTTCACTAGGCTATTTAAATATATACATATACATATATATATATATATATATATATATATATATATATAAAGGGGAAAGACACCAAATGATTGGAGAAAGAATATCCTAGTTCCTGTATATAAGCATAAAGGGGATATATAGAATTACACCAACTATCATGGTATTAAAGTAATGAATCATACAATGAAACTTTAGGAGAGGGTGATTGAACATCAACTTAGGGACATTACGAATGTGTTAGAGAACTAATTTAGTTTTATGCTAAGTAAATCTATAATAAAATCTATAAATTTATTAAGGTGTATGATAGAGACCTTTCGAGAAAAGATGAAAGGCCTCCATCTAGTTTTTATTGACCTAGAGAAGGCATATGATAGAGTGCTAAGAAAAAGCTTTTAGTGGGCATTAAAGAAGAAAGATATTCATGTTAAATATTTAAATATTATTAAAGATATGTATAAAAGAGTAGTTATAAGTGCTGCGAGTAAGGGGAAAGGTGAAGGAGGAGTACTTCTTATAATGGTGGAATAATATCAAAGTTCAACATTAAGCCCATACTTATTCCCTCTTGTTATAAATGAGTTAACAAGTAAGATACAAAATGATATCCATGGTGCCTATTATTTGTAAATGATATCATGCTGATTAATAAGATGAGAAAAGAGTGTTAATCATAAGTTAGAAATATGAAGAGGTACCTTGAGAGTAGAAGTTTTAAGCTAAGTAGAATGTAAAACATGTGAATTATATGTAATACCTAAAATCCCGAGATCATGAATAGCAACTCCCGATACGTGAAGAGTGACTTTTTACAAGTATCATATATTATAAATAGGCCTTAGGTAAAGTTGGCATGAAAATAAGGATATTTAGATAGTTAACAACCAATAGCAAGCATTTGAGTGAATAGTACCTTTTAAGGTATGAATAGTATTTCTTGAGTACTGGGCTATGCTAATCGAATAGGATGAAAGTATTAATTATAATATAATATAATATTGGGCAAAGT
Organism: Hura crepitans; assembly: GCA_948208565.1. Taxonomy (NCBI): domain Eukaryota; kingdom Viridiplantae; phylum Streptophyta; class Magnoliopsida; order Malpighiales; family Euphorbiaceae; genus Hura; species Hura crepitans. The sequence continues at coordinate 8,639 of CANXYI010335668.1, read as the reverse complement.
TTGAAAAGAAAATGAAGTCATTAAAATAATTAAAGATAGTAATGAAGTTATTACGGTAATGTAAAATGAATAGTAACATGTTAGGGCTAAACCTATAAATACATCGTTTTTGCTTAAATGGGTTTGAGAACATCACAACTTGGTGCTCAAATATTCCAAATAGCCCATTGGGATTGGAATTGGAATTTTTGAATATCAAGAGATATTTTTTAAAAATCAAGAAAAGTTAAAAGTGTCGATTTAATTCAATTTTTTGGAGTTTTTGAGTATGATTTGTTTGAACCTTTTGGGTATTATTTTAATTAATTTATTAGGACCCTAAAATATTTTTATTGGGTATTTATATTGTCAAGGAAGAAATTTTAAAGAATACAAATAAGGTGGAACATTTTAGGCCATTGGATTTTAAATTGGGCTAATCTTAGCCCTTAGTTTGAGAGATATAAAAGGTCAAAAGAGAGTTAAAGGGAAGTAGCAACATTTTCTTTTTCCCTTCTTAAAGAGGCTGATGCACTAAAAAAGGCATTTTCTTCTATGCTTAAGCTTTTTTTCCTCTCTTTTGCTCACAAACTCACATCTAAACATCATCTAAGGATAAGAATTTATTTGTACAAGCATTGAACATCATATTTAAGGGCTCTATAAAAGGAAATTTGATCTTGGGTGAATAGTACCCATCCTTTAAGTAAGTGATTCTCTTCAAGTTCTAAGATTTTTCTAGCATATTTTGGGATCCAAATAGAGGTTTTATAAAGTTAATTTGATTTTTGGAAACTTATAGTATTTATTATGGATTTTTTATGTATGTTGCCTATTATGTTTGTAGAGGATAAAGGGAGAAACAAAAGGAAAAGCAAGTAAAAGTGTAATTAAAGGCTTATGTTGGCTTTTTAAAGGCTTTTTTAAAGTGTATCCAAGTTTAATAAACATTTTATAGGTTAAATGTGTGTTTCTGAATCTATATGCATGTTTTGGTATAAATGATGTATGATATGGCTATGTAAGTAGGTTAATTGATAAATGTATGGGACATGATGACTAAATAAGGAATAAAAGCTAACATATATGGTTTGATATGTTGGGGTTGAAAGGTATATTAAAAAGGGTAAGAAGGTTAACTTGTTTATACATGAGCTTTGATAAGACACCTTAGTAACAAAATGATGAATTAATATGTGAAAGAAAAAAAATAATGATTTTGAAGAGTTTGTGTGTGTGTGTTGGGTTTGGCCAAAAAGTATGGGTATCAAATGATAGATAATCTATTGTATATATATTATGAAAATTAAATATTTTCCATAAATTGGGTGTAATAATAAGAGTAAACCAATTAAATGGCAAATGTGGGGTTTATGTCTGACTAAGGCTATAACCTATGAGTATGGGATTAAAGAGTAAATGATCAAGAGAAATCTTATGTAATATGTTATTAAAGGTGCTTTAAACATGTGATTAGGTTCAAGTATAAAGAAAGAATATTTAATGAGATTAATTTTATTTATGTGTAATGTTTAAACTGAAAGTTAAATTAGTGTGCCCTTATAATTGTAATTGTTATGTTAATGTATAAAGATGGTAATGCATGGTTATAACTTAGAATTTGAAATAAAGACTATATAAAGTATATGACTGGTGACATAATTGATATATATAGGGATAATGGCCGAATGAGATGTGTGCCTTGAATATGTGAGTTATGTAATGAGTACTGATGTGATAGTATATAACTGTGTGTTTTAAATTATTAAAATAGGCATGTATCACATGATGAATGATAAAGGTATTATGGTTAGAAAGTATGTGATTTAAGTAAGTGGTAATATGGTTATGCTAAAGTATTATTATGTATGTTGCTGGAGACACTTATAATATACAACAAGGTATATATATATAATTGTTCAACTTTGATAAATCGTGATTAGATATTGTACGTATGAATAGTGTATGAAAATGAATGAGTATGTGATGATGACTAAGAAATGGCATATGAATGCAAATATGGCTATGAATGAATATGGGAACTTATATCTATGATATGGAATAAGCATGAGAAAGTGACATATATGACATGATCATATATTTATGTATGTTATTTGGCCTAATGACCTAATTTAGTAACATGGATATCTCATCATCATAAGGCATATCTAAATGGCCCAATGATACATGTCGATAATGCTAAGGCATCCATTAGAAAAGAAAATACAATGATGTTAAAGATATATAATTTGAAGTATACACTAATAGTGTTAAATGCATAATACATGCAATTATATAAAACTTAATTAAAGACTAATGCCCATATGAATGTAGACAACCTAGTCTGGATGGATTGACCCGTTAACTAGGGAGATTAGCCACTACTAAGCACTTTTACTACAAAAAAATACACAGTTTAGCAATCGATATTAGTGAGCCATGAAAATTGGTCACTAAGTAACGACGGATTTAACGATCAAAACTAAAATCAATATCAAAAATTTGAAAAATGAAAAATCCAATAAAGTATAACGACTGAATATGAAACTAATGCTAAATTGAGTGCCAAAATTTCCTGCGATTACCTAGCAAATAAGTTAGCGACTGAAAGTGAGTTGCTACTATTTATTTTTGTTAAAAAAATCATCTTTTTTATTTTTTTAAAAAGTTATAAACTATTTTGTAACTGAATGGATCGGTCACAAGCAAAAAAAAATATTATTTTCACCACTATTTTAATTTTTTATTTTTCAAAAAATATAGCAACTGAATCTATTACTCATATCAATCACAATATTGGTAGCAATAATAATTTTATTCTAACTAAGAAACAAAGGGAATTAAAAGGGAAACAACTGAGGTAGAGAACAAAAGCTTGGATGGTAGAAAGCATATATCATTTTTTTATTGTCCGTAAGTAATTAAGGTAGAATTCTTCTAATTTCTATGAATTTTGTTTATGGCTAGGTTTTTTATTTAATGAGAAAAATTTTCATGAATTTGAGACAAGTTGAGGAATTGAATTGAAGGGAAGAAGAATTAATGGATAGAAAATGTGCATTTCAATTGAGGCTTGAAGAGTGAGGTGAGGTTTCACTTATAATGAAATTGAAATTAATTTTAGTGCATATTTATGGAGATGTACTAATAATTTTCTTTCTAAATTATTAATTAAATTTAATAATAAAACTAATAATTTTTTTTAAACTAAATTTAACAATTTAGATATCTATTTTGATATCAAAATCAATTTTTTTTTCATTTTGGAGCTACTTAAGTATTATACCTTTTGAATAAATTTCTCAAGATTAGCTTTATCAACCACTATAAAAATGGGTCAATTAACTCCAAAATACAATTGGTCCCCTGACCCTCCATTTACTTTCTTTATCTTTAAACGTATGCATTTTTTGAAAGTTAAAATCAACATTACTCTTTTAAATAATTATAGTACAATTTTATTTACTTTTATTTTTAGCCAATTCATATAATTTTTTCATAGTTTTAATCTTTCTTAAAATTAATATCTACGTGTTCAATTTCTTTAGCCATTTTTTGAATATTCTGCATCGACTTTGATAGGGTGTCTTCGATGAGAACTTAGTCAACTTCCCAGAAAGAAAGAAAGAAATAAAAAGAAATGAAAGATAGAAAATTAATATGCAAGCTAGTCTAGCATTAGTTATGTACACTATAAAATCATTTATTAATAATTTATTTACTTTTTTTACAATTAATTTTGTTGTTATTAGTTGAATGCAATTGTAATTTCAAATCACATATCCCTTTTATTGGAAGGATTAGAAATAAAAAAAAATTTATATTCAATCAGTCTTAAAATGATAATCTCATTTAACTTTTACATGTATTAAAAAGATTTAATTAATTCAATTATGTTAATTAATGCATTTTTGTTAATATAATCTTAGAATAATTATAGGTATATTGGTAATTAATTTGATAAACCATAATTTATATAATAGATGTAAATCATATCACTATCTATTACTAATTGATATTCAATTATCAATTTGAAGATATATAGGCATGATTTAATTTTTATTTTTTCCAACAATAATATATATTCTTTTGCACATCTATAGAATTAATTCTAATTTGAGTGAATTGTACTAATTTAAGATTTTAGAATTAATTCTCCCCCTCAAAATAATTGCAAAGCAATTAATTCCAATTTCATTTATATAAAATTACTCTTATTTGATTACTTCAGTGCATGCTTCAATTCCTAGTTCAATTAAGTTATAAACCACTATATATGAATTTTATTTGTTTTATTATAATTTATATTATATTATATTAAATAAAAATTATAAATGAACATTTAATAACTGCAACTTCATGTTGTCAAAGTTTTTAGACTCGTTGACTTGGTATGCTTGTCCTCTGCAGGTATTTTACTCTTTTTTCAAACTAAAAATAACTATTAACTGATTATATCTTTTTGGTTATAAACTATTAATGTATTATATTATCCATGAGCTACTTTTCAAAAACTATCAATTATCAATTTTCCTTTTCTGAAACTATTAATATTCACTTTCTATTTGAGATATAATTTTTAGATAATTGTATTTTTAAAGTCTAACTACGGGCATTCAAAAGTTTATTATGGACAAATTTAAGGGAATATATGTACATTTTTCTTTTATTCTTTTTCTTTTTCACTTTGCAAATGTCAAAGTCATTATAAAATGAATGCCCATAATATTTGGAATGGAAAATTGAATAATTTCCTATTTTCATATATCCAATTAATAACAAGCCATACAAAAAAAAAAAGTTGATGCCAAATCTAATGGTCATCATGTCAGTAACATTATCATGACTTTAAATATTTATTATTATGTAGGCAATTTATTAATTATGAATTTAAAAATATTATTATTGTTTCAATATATTTGTTGCTATAACTTTGTTAGTTTATTTTTTTACTTATTACATTTTCAATTTTTATTTTGGAAACATGTATCATCTCAATCACACTTGGATGTATGATAGATTGGATGGCCGAGGGGATATAAATTTGAATTTTAGACAAAGTGTGAATATGTTCATTCAATTTGCGTGTTTTTAATCTTGATACATGAGTGGTGACAAGATTAAATGTCCATGTAGTGGGTGTAAGAATGGTAATTACATAGACACTGATACTTTTAAGTTACACCTATACCAACATAGATTTATAGAGAACTACTATGTTTGACAATTTCAAGGGAAGAATCCTAGAAAGTCATTTGCAACCACTTATTATAGTAGTATTGAATTAGAATCTCCATCAGTAAATCCCTACAAACAAATGGTTATTGATGCATTTAGAATAAAATTTCACTTAGGCTTGTATTTGTATTAACACAATGGTGGTCCACGTTATAATAACAAACCAGGATTATCTACTGCCTATGACCTTCTAATAGAGGAGTTGCCTAATCTATCATTCCAAAAGTTTTATGATCTTTCATAAGTAATTTATTCTTAATTATATCCTTGTTCTTCCCATTCTCAACTCTCTTCAGTTGCGTGGATGCTAGATATAAAAGTAAAGCACCAATTGTCACAATGATGTTATATTCAAAGCATACAAGTATTAAAAGAAGATTGACCCAAAGATAACTTAATGATTGATAGCTACTATAAAACTAAAAAACTTATTCGGAGTTCAAGGTATGCTTGTCCCAAAATAGTTCTTATACAACATATGTACTTAAGTTGGAAATATGAAGTTGTTTTAATAAAATTTGCAACATATATACAAAAGCACTTCCATTGGGACCCTTCCCTTAAAGATAGAGTAAGAGTAGTATGGGAGATCAAGACTGCTATTTGCTATAAGGACTTTATGTATGAAATTAAGAGGGAAGGCTTATAGAAAAAGTTTATTCCAAATAATGTGTGGAAGAATTGGAATTGTCATTGAGGTGATGACAAAATCATCAACAAAGCAGCATAGTTTTCCAAAAATCATTAAGCTAATAGTAATGGAGGCAAAACCGATACTCACACAGGCAAATTCATAATAATTGGCAAGCATCACCGATGGATGGTAAGCTCATTTCATATTTTTATTTTATTTCAAAATCTAACTTTAATTACTTCTCATTTTTTTGTTTATTATTGTTTAATCTTTGATTCTCCATGTTTGTAGAGAAAATTAAGTTTTGCATGTGATGTACTCAATAAAAGAACATAATCTTAATGGGCTATTTTATTGTTTGTTTTGCAAAATGATTAATATTTGCCATATTTGGAATAGGCAAAAGAGTTGGGCTGAGAGCTAACTCCTAATGAGCTTTATTTGTATGTCCGTACACATAAGCATGATGGAAAATCTTTGTCGACGAGAAGACTTGAGATATACATGTAAGTTATCGATTTCCATGTAACTTTAAAGGAATCTTAATTGACTGATTTTATGGGACTATTTTCTAAATGTGGCATATTTTATTTTCTTGTAGCAAAAATATACATAACTAAAAGAGAGTTACTCACAGAGTGGTGATAACTCAAATATCAAAGAAGTGCAATTGTACTACGAGGCCATAAGAGGGGAGAAAAAGCGAAAAGTGTATGGTGTTAGTCCTGAGGATATGCTCTTCATGCTTTTTTCGAAAATAATTTTGATGCTCATTCAATTACACCTCCTTTTCCTCTAGGATCAGGGGAAATAAGTAATGAATGTTTGACACAATTCTTTTATAAAGAACATAGTCAGTTTTATTCCTCTACTGAAGTACCACTTGATGCCTAACATTCAATGATGCAAAGCAACACAAGCGCACCCACAAATCTGCCTTAACCATTAAAAGATACCGTAATAGGTGAAGGTTATTTTAGTTCTTCAACTTCGGATGACCATTAAAATGACTCAAATCCCCTCGTATCTCATTAGTTATTATGTATCATACATACTATGTTAAAACTAAATTTGAAGTTTTTTCCTCTTTATTATACATGACTATGTTACTTGTATGGATGTTATTTTAAAACTTTTTGGATTGTGTTCTAAAAATGGGATTTGATGAAATTGATAACAATGCAGAGATTGATGAAATGTTTGCAAATTTAATTTGATTAGTAATTCTTAATAGGAAAAATGATAATTTAAGAAAAATAAATTCTCCAAAATAAATAGTAGCAACCTAATATCAATCACTAAATTTAAAAAATATATTTTCTATTAAATAGGAAAAAATCGTAGCAGCCAATTTTAGGGATCGATATATGCTATGAAAATTGTTAGTGATCGAATTTGAACAATCGCTAAAATTTTCATGAAAGTTTTGCAAAAAAATTGCGACAAAAATAATGGTCACAAAATTATCCATTTATTTAAATTTGGAATTATTAATGAGTGATAGCAATTGATAATTTGGTCGCTATAATTTAAAAATGATCGAATTAAGTACATGTTTAGAAACTGATTTTTTATCTTTTATGACTAACACAATCAGTCACTAAAAAGTTAGCTACCAACACAACTTTGGTCGCTACTTTTGTAACCACTAGATTTTTAGCAACCAAATAAAATCGATCATAAAAGTGAAAAACTTGGTTGCTATTATTTTTTTTGCAATAGATTTTTACCTTTTAGTGACTGATTTTGTCGATCGCTAAATTGTCTTATTTTGGTAGTGTTCAATGTTTACTTATGGCCCTAGGCCCACACATATGGCTTTTGAGCCCCCGTTTATGGTCTTTAGACCCCATTTTACCTTTGAGCTATTATTTGATTTATGACCTTTAGGTCCCCATATGATCTTTATGTCTTAGTATGACCTTCATAATCCCCGTATGAACTTCATGGTCCTCATTATGGCCTCTCTAGGCCCAAGTTTTTATACCTCCCTAATATGGCCTTTATGGCTCATGGAGTTCTTATTATCTAGTATTGAGATCTTGTCAATTGAGTATGGGCAATATAAAGAAATTATAAATTAATAGAATATAAGAATATAGTTAAGGAAGAGAAAGCTTGTTAATTTATATAACTTGTTAAACCACACCTTATATTAAATTCAAAGATACTAAGTACATTATTTATACATACTATGACCTATTAATGGATATATGTATAAATATGATTGTGATAAATGTTAGTTGATTTGTGAACATAAAATAATTAATGTATGCTGGAGATTAAGTTTAATCATATGCTTGAATAGTGAATTGTATATGAGTAATAGCTAGAAGAATAATTAAGAAAGGATGTACTTTAAACGAGCCAAATGTTTTAGTATATGTCTTAATTATAGGAAATTTTCATATAAAATGAATATGCATGCATGGTTAGGTGATGATAAGTGCTATAAGGTTTGATGACATGTGCGTTAAGCTTTACGGCTTAATGTGGGGATGTATATCTATTTTACATTTAGTATTGTAAATGGTTTTCTAAGTGATGATATTTATTTATATTTATGTAACATTAATTAATCAACGATGCATTAAAATGTAGAATCATTTAATAGAAAGTATAAGATATAAGAGAAAGGTTATAAGTATCCATAAAATGACACTATATGTACAATTAACATCCCTTGATAGATTAAATTCATGGGACTAGTATTTGGACCTTTAGGGTAGGCTTAACACATATATATATATATATATATATATATATATATATATATATATCTATATAT
>CANXYI010335657.1:0-10609 GCA_948208565.1 Hura crepitans | reverse complement strand
TTTGCCAGTATCTATCAGCCTGCACAAGCAGTAACGGCAGCAGCTGTTCACCCACTTCTGCAACAAACTCAGACTATGGCTGGAGCTGTGGATATGGTAGGACCTGCAGCCAGCGTTTATCAGCAGCCTCAGCATCAACAGATCAACTGGCCCAACAACTACTGAAATGGTTATGATTCTACTTTTCTGAACAGGAAAACAAGTCCACTCTTGGGATAAATTTTGGGTGCTGCAACAAATTTGGATAGAGGGGAAAAGAAAGAAGATAAAGAGCATTGGCTGGATGAGAAATGCAAACTTAGAGGAGACTGGAGAAACATTTTGCCAGTGTTTTCTTCAAATTGTGGATTTAAGGTTCTAAAAAGTGCAGTTCACCTCTGACTGATATTTGACCATTTTAAGATAGAATGAGGTAGGACTTTGCAGTCGTCTCTTTCTTGTCGCTGCCATGTAGTGTTAACAGTTTTTCCTTCTCCGTCTCAAGCCCTTTTCTTCTTGTTTTCTGGAAGTCTTCCAACTTAGGTCTTATTGTTGAGTGTTAGAAGCTTTCACATTCTTTTTGACATTGAGGTTTTCTAGGTTCCTGGAAGCTAAGATATAGGTTGGTGGAGAATTTTCCGATCCTCTTTTTCTTTTTTATATTCATAATATTATCTATCTGCTACCTGTAAAGTGAATTTTGATAGCAAAGAGGAGGATATGTACCTAACTGTTGTAATTGGTATAAGCAAAAGTGAACGTTTTAATTGTTTTTGTGCCAACTGCTGCATCAGAAATGCTTGTTGGAGAATAGATGATTTCGGAAAAAAAAAAAATAGTTTCCAAGAGAAGTCGTATTTTACTGCTAGAATTTTTTTTTTTGGAGCTTGCTTAATTCCTTCATCTCCCAAATCGGTGGAGATCATGAATTTTGTGATCCTTGGAGGAAATGGCAAGCTGGAACTAAATGGCTAAATCAATAATGTGCATGAAGTAACTATACTATAATTTTGAATAGTCCAAGTCTCCAAACTGTTGTTTCTTGTTAGTTTTATTATTTAAGTTTTTTTTTTGGAAAAAAAAAAAGCAGATGTAGACCCTAAATGTGAATTCTTGCATTGAAATGTGGGTATCCGTTGCCAGCATTATCATAAGCAGGTATTTGATATTCGGTTGTTATCATGTAATAGAAAATGTTGTACAAATCAAAACGAAGAAGATTACTGTTAGCAACCCTGTTCTTGGTATGGTATTCTGGCCATCTTCTCAGATGGTATCGGCATTTTGAGGCTTAGGGGACACCGCTCAACAATAGCTAAATTACAAATCTATTGCTTGTCACTTTGTAACTAATGCATTGATCTTATCTTTCACCACCGTTGTTTCTTTCATTTTTAAACTCAGACTCCATCTGTTAAATGCAGAAAAAGATGAAAACAAACAAGTTAGTATACCATAAAAGTATAGTAAAGAATTTTTCTTGGCGACATTAGATGCTACAACTCTCTGTAACTGTAATAGCTCATACATCATCCATCATGCCCACCAAGTTGCTCAAGGTTTCAGCTTTCTCGCGCAGTGATCACCCCAAGCCTTCTGACCCTACAATTTCACAGCACCTCATGAGTCCACCTCCGCGTTGAGAATAGTTCATGCAGGTGGGATGATTGAATGCTACTACATGGCAATTCCTGCTGTGAGGATTTTGGATAAGTACCCGTCTTATGTGCTAGCCAAGCCGGATGTATTTAAAAGACCATGGGATTCAATGGTCCGACCGGAGAAAATCCTTACCCCGGGACACAAGTTTTAGCTTGTTTCCCTTGGAACTGTAAAGAAGCTCCGACGAAGGATCAAGAAACCTTGTCAAGATTCATCTGTTTGTTTTATATCACAAGGCTCAAATCTTCATCAATGGATTTAGAATGAGAAGTGGCAGTGAAAAACAGGTAAGGTTTGTCGGTATTGAGCATGGGAAGCAAAAGGCATCTTCAGGTTGTTCTAATTCTCATAAGAATGGCGTAAGATCAAAGACTACGGAAAGCAGAAGAAGAAGTCTGTTTGTCAATATCATGAAAGGCAAAGGCGGCCCGGAATGCTCTGGCAGTATGGCAGCCATCTCTTGTATCAACCAATGAAGCTAATGGGAATTAATGCAAATAATATTCTCTTTTTTGAATAATTTGATACATGTTTTTGTCCAAGTTATCAGAAAACAAATATACGATTAAATGATTAGATTTTTTTTTAATTTTTTAAGAATAAGTTGTAATTTTGTGATATATCATTTAGTTTGAGATCATTTGTATCAACAATTTGGTACTTAGAGAGAAAAATAATCTGAATCTGTTGGATATTGATGATGGAAGCAGATCTCATTTTTATACAAGAATGAAATAAATAGAAATTTCTAGCTACTTTAATTGACTCTAACAAAGTGTACAGCTGCCAAACTAATTAACAACCATCTGTATTAACAAAAAAGCGTGTTTATATTCTTGACTTATTTTTAACTTTTGATCTACTGCGTCACAATGCGCTTTGATCACTTCTTATTAACTTGACCAGCTTCCAAGTTGTTGTTATCATCTTTATTAAGCCCCAGCAACACGCAAAGCTTGGGCTGCATGTATCATGCACACCTAGCTTGCACAAAAAATGCGTAAGTCTGAGCCTTTGTAAAGAAGTCAGCTACCTGATTTTGAGAACGAACTGGAAGCAAGTAAATCACTCCCTCTTTAACTTTGTTGCGTACAATATAGCAATCTATTTCGATATGTTTAGTACGCTCATGAAAAATAGGGTTCTTCGCAATCTAAATAGCAGAGAGATTACCACAAATAATAGTTACTGGTTGAGGATGAGAGATATGAATATCAGTGAGGAGACATTTCAACCACTGGACTTCACAGGCTATTGAGGCAAGGGCTCGATATTCAAACTCTGCACTTGATTTTGAAACTATTCCTTGCTTTTTGGACTTCAATGAAATGAGTGAATGTCTTAACAAGACACAAAATCCAGTGATTGGCTTTTTGGTTTTTGGGCAAGTGGCCCAATCAGAATCTGAGTGTGCATGAATAGTTAGGGAATTAATGGAAGGAAAAATAGTCCTCTCCATAGTGTTGCTTTGATGAAACGCCATACTCGGTGAGCTGCTTGGAGATCAACCTTAGTTGGAGATGCAAGATGTTGAGATAATTGTTGAATAGCAAAAGAAATATCAGGCTTATTATCAGTTAGGTATAGTAATATACCAGTAAGAGTTTTAAATGACATAATATCTTCAAGTGGCGTGTGATCTAATGTTTCTGACTTTGCTCTGCTTCTAGGGACAATTGGTGTCTTTGCTGGTTTTGATGACAAAAAATCAGTGGGGACAATAGTTCTAGAGCATACTTTCTTTGGGACAGATTAATACCAGCTGAAGTTCATGATATTTCAAACCATAAGAAGTATTTTAGCTTGCCAAGATCCTTTATTTTGAAAGCTTCATAAAGAAAGGATATTATTAAGGCAATTTCAGTTGGATTGTTGCTTACTAATATCACATCGTTGACATATATTAGCAAAGCTATGAAAGAATCATCAGTCTTCTTGGTAAACAAAGATGGATCAGATGCTGCTTGAATAAAATGTTAAGATAACAAAGCTTCCGTAAGTTTGTAATGCAATTGACAGCTGGCTTGCTTGAGACCATATATTGACTTGAGTAGTCTACAAACTTAACCTTTGGTTGTGGATTTGAACCCTTGGGGAAGTTGCATATATACTTTTTCATGTAAATCACCATGAAGAAATACATTATTTATAGAGTTCCTCCAAGTACCAATTGTTTATAGCTGCTACAGCAAAGAGGCTTCAAGTTGTGGTGATTTTGGCCACAAGAGAAAAGGTATTCGTGCAATTTGTGTCCTCTTGTTGTGTAAATCCTTTAGCCACAAGCCTTACTTTATAGCGTTCAATGGTGCCATCCACATTGTATTTTATTTTATACACCCAGTTACATCCAATGGCAGTCTTGCTTGGTGGAAGTGTTGTTAGCTCTCAAGTGTTGTTGAGTTGAAGTGCATTCATCTCATTCTTCATGGCTTGTTGCCATTAAGGTATTTTTTATGCTTGGGTATAGCCTGTAGGCTTAACAAGAATTCTTATAGAAGCAAAAAAAGCACAAGCAGGTGGTGAAAGAGAATCATATGCAATTACCTTGGACAATGGGTGATAAACCTTAGGGCAATTGACTGTAGTTAACAAAGTTGTGTTCCTTCGCAGAAGGAAGTAGCTGAGTGTGAAAATCTTGAAGATAAGATGGAATGTGACACCCTACCCAATCCGATCATCGAATCCTAGTGAGAAGTGGCACGTAACCATATCCGACTCATATGAATTTCATTGTCTTTTTAACTTTTTCTTACTTTATGTTCCTTATTAAAGCATTAATTAACACCCTATTTTACTTAAATGCATACCCATTCAAAAGATTTCTTAATTGTATCAATTGGGTCATCGTGTCAAAAATTTGACAGCATAACGATGTCCAATGACACTGCTTAAGTAGTAACATGTGAAAAAACACACTTCTACATACACATACATAATAATCCACAACTCTGAATCCTTCTGATCCTCTCAGAGCAATCGGCGTCATCATATAATGTTACCAAATTCACAATCATTCCACACTTGTATCAATATCACATACATATACATATCCATCCATCATAGACATTTAAATGGTTTACAAAACCCATTACAACCTAAGTTTAGGCCTAACTATTTACATATGGGTGCCATCTATATTATTTACATTATAATACGAGTTACAAAAGTATACCAAATAGGAGAAGGTTGATCAATTACACTGCAACATTGAGGCTGAGCTGCAACTGATTATTTCCTACCTACACATCAAAACATGATGCGCTAAGAATAATGCTTAGTGGTGTATTCAATGAAATATATATTAAGATAGTAAACACACACAATTATAATGTCAAACAATACATGTAAACCAAGTAAATTGAAATATGAACACATGCGCATATTTAAAGTCTTATTATGTAATTTGTCATTTCTTTAGTTGTTATGCAAATTCCACATTATCTTTTATTACTTCTACTTAACTACTTTTAATTTCATTATTTCTTAAATTAGTCCATACTTGTGAGACATAAATTTTAACACTAGATATTAGGATCTTGACCATAAAGGTCTCCTAAATGTGTAGTGGCCATATTTTGGACCAAACTGCGGCTGCATCGGCGTCAATAATTATGCAACGGCCCTCTGGACCTTCCTGTTGTTGCCTTAGCATGGGTAGTTGTGCAATGGCCCTCTTGGACCATATTGTTGCTGCATTAACATAATATATGTGTGTACTGGCTCCACAGAACCTTACTGTTGCTACACCAGCATAACATATATGTATTAACATGTGCAATGGCCCTATTAGACATTACTGTTGCCATACCAGCATAGTGTGACACCATAGTGGCTAACAACCACTAAACTCCCTAGCTAACCAGTCAACCTATCTAGTCTAGGTTGTCTAGCTCATACGGGCTTCACTTAGGTCTTATTTCATTTTATATATACATGTCCTTTAGCACATAGGTAAATATGTTAACAAGTTAGTTTCACTTCCACCTTATTACGTCTTTATACTTTTATTATTTACATGGTTTATAATGAGCTCATTATTATCACATGTTCATGCTTTATGACTTATATGATTTATTAGTCTTATAATATTAAAACACTTGCCTTTATGTAACTCCATATCCAAATTCTCTAGCTATTTCATTTCAAGATGAGCATAATTAAGTCTTTACATTATGCATGTTTCTTTTATAGTATTTACTTCACACGCAGCTAGTACTCACATTCATTACTCATGATATGTTCATACATACACATACCCATACCCTTTTCCACATTCGGCCATATAAGCTTAATAGCTTGTTTCTTACACTTCTAATCAAATTACTATTTCTTTCTTTAATTAATCATTCATTTAATCATACTAACCATTATGGCACAATTACACCTTACATACATGCATGTATTACCATTCAACCATTAGTGTCCATTCACTTCATCATCTTTTTTCGATTCATTTCAACTTTTAAACATGTTTTAAATACCTAACTAGAACCATTAGATTATCAATTATGCGTCAATCGGACATATACATGTAAAGGTTACTTAATACCTACACATGCACATATACTTGAATTATAGAAATTATGCATATTTAACATATACATCATTGAATACACTTACAAACTAATCACTTGGCTTCAATTTAAGCTTTCTATGCTTTCCTTCACTTTCCCTTGCAGTTCTCCAATTTTCTCTACAAATATAATAGGTTTTGCATTAGCAAAATTCATATAAATTCCTCGGCTACTCAAATCTTGAAATTGAATATAGAAACACTTAATTGGCATTAGATAACAACTTAGAAAAATATAAAAATGACAAAATAAACACTTACCCAATTGATGGTTACTATTCACCAAGGCTTCCAATCCCTAAATTTACCCTTGTTCTTGAGTTTTTTCTTCTAAATTCCTAATCTAGAGTTGGTGAAGGCTTCTTTAGAGGTGAGAATTGGATAGAAGTGTGTGTTTCTAGTGAAGGAAAGAAAAAAAAGAGAGAGAGAGAAGAGTGGCTATGGCGTCGGCTAGGTAGAGAAGAAGAAGAAGGAATTTTTATTATGTTAATTCAAATGTATTCCTTTATATATATGAGATCAAGGGGTTGATGTGTGCCACTTGTTTAATCAAATGGCTCATGTTAATTCTAATATTTTCTTTATTCTAAAAATCAATTCCCTTATTTTAAAAATTCCCTTTTTTTTTTGCCACTAATTTGGAAAATCCATGATTGATAACTCCCAAGAAAACTGTATTTAAAAGCTGAAAGAAATTCATTTAATTAAATAATTATATTCTCATTTAATTCTGTTAAATTACTTCTTGATGTCCAAAAATTCTAATACAACTATCATTAACTTATTTAGAATTTTTAAGCATAAAGTCATGCTATTCTAAGATCATTGTGAGTATAAACCAAATATTTTATCGTTCAGCTTAATTAGGTCACTATTCTCCGAACACCACCGTAAAAAATTTAATTGCATTTTTAACCACCTTAATAACTTTGTTTTTGCTTCAAACTTCACTCAAAATTATTTTATAATATTTACTTTCATTTTGTTCAGTTAGTATGACTTGGGTTTTGAAATTACTATTCACAATACCAAAATGTAAACCCAACCTACATCCCACATATACTTTTGATAAGTAAGAAAACCCTTTTCATCTCTCAGGGGCCACTATTCACAACTTGAGATTGCCGAATATTACATGGAATGTTTCTCTATCTGGATGTTCATCGTAGTATTCTTGTTAAATGATTAGAATCTAATAGAGAGTTATTAGTCTCAAGAGGTAAAGGAGAAGTAATAGGCTGCATAACATCAGATATGTGCTCTTGAGATTAACTTTCCAGAGTAGTTGACCTAGAATTGAAATCAATCTTTTGGATATAAGGTATTGGAAAAGTGACTAGAGACTTGTCTGGAAGAGAGAAGCATGGATTTTGTTTAAGAGGAAAGCGATTTTCGTAGAAAATCACATTTCTAGAAATAAAGACTGAATTATTCTTAAGGTTTAACAGCTTGTAACCTTTAGTTCTTAGTTGAAAGCCAATGAAGTTGCATTTACTTGTTCGAGCATCAAATTTATTTCTTCCTTGTGACAAAGTAGAAGCATAACACAAGCAACTGAATACCCTGAGACTAGATAAATTAGGTGGGGCTGAATATAACATCTCATATGGGGTTTTATTACAAAGAATAAGAGTAGGCATCCTATTAATTATGTGGATAGCATCAGCATATAACATTTTTAGTGCTCTAGCTACATTGAGGATATGCTGATGTTTCCTTTCCACAGTGCTATTTTTTGTAGAGTTTGTATATGACTTGTTTGATGCTTAATGCCTTTTTTGTGATAAAATGCTTGAAAGTTGAACTCTGCTCCAATGTCAGTGCATATACACTTAATTTTCTTCTTAAACTGTGTATACACATACGAACAAAAATTTTGCATATGCTTTCGAACTTCAGACTTTGTTTTTAATGGCATCACCTAAGTATATCTAGAATATCCATCAACTACAGTTAATAAAATATCGAAAACTAGTATAGGAAGTAAAAGTTGGACCCTAAATATCCATATGGATTATTGAAAAAGGCTCTGTAATAGTTGTTACACATAAAGAAAAAGGAAGTTTTGGTTGTTTGGCAAATTGGCAGATATCACAAGGCTGTTTAGGCATGGTACACATATTAGAATCCATATATCTAAGGTTCATAACTTGCTTATGAGAAGCATGGCCTAATCTAAAATGCCAAACATAAAAAATATCATAATTATTCATAGAACTAATAGTAGAAACAATAATATGAGTTCTTATTGCTATTGGATATACAGGGTCAACCAACTTGTAATGTAACGTTCAAAAATCTCAGGATTCGTGAATAGTACATTTCGAGATCGTGAATAGTGACTTTCGGGACATGAATAGGATTTTCTTATAATAAATAGTACATAATGTAAATAGGCTGTGAGTGTAATTTGATATGAAAATAAGAACGTTTGGATGATTAACGAGCAATAACAAGTATGGTTGTGAATAGTAAATCTTAGAGTTATGGATAGTGACTCTCGGGAGGTGAGCAGAGTTTTTGTTCTTACTAATCAAGGGTACATATCACAAACAGGGTATGGATGCAGTTGACATGAAAATGAAAACATTTGAATGGTAAATGATTGATAACAAATGTATTTATAAATAGTGTTTTTCGAGGTGAATAGTATTTTTCGAGACTTCGGTTACACTAATGTTACAAGATGAAATTATTAATTATAAAACAATATTGAGCAAAGTTTGGAGTGAAAACAAAGTTACTGAGATGGTTAAAAATAGAAGTTAAGTTTTTACAGCAGTTTACTATAAATAGTAACATAGTTAAAGTTAAACTGTAAAATATTTTGTTTTTGCTCAGGTGGACCCAAGAATGCTATATCTTGATACTCAAATGTTCCATAGAGTCCAATGGTAGTGGAATTGGAACTTTAAACATAAAAAAATATTTTACAAAAATCAAGCAAGATTTAAAGTATCAATTTAATTCGGTTGCTTTTGATTTTTGAGCACAGATTTTTTAGGACCTTTGGATATTATTTTAAGTGATTTATTGGACTCTTAAAATGTGTTAATTGATGAATTAATTGAAGGGTATAAATTTAAAAGGGATAAAAGAGGAATTTTTGGGCTTAATAAATATAGGCCCTTAGATTTTCTTCAAAATTAGATCATGGTCATTGATGGGAAGACAAAAAAAATCTGCTCTAAGTGGGAGGAAATGGCAACAACTCCTTTTCTCTTCTTCATTAATGACCCGAAACTACTATTTTGGGAGAGAAAACTCCATTTTGGTCACTTGATTTCTTTTATTCCTTCAATTCTTATTGATTGTCCTCAAATTAAATATCCACATCATACTTGCACTCCATAAAATGTTGGAATATAGGCTAAAAATGGGAATAGTTGGAGGTTAGAGAAGATGATGAATAGTGACCAAATAATGGGTGAGTCATTTTTCTTAGAGTTTCGTATTTTTCTAGTAGGTATTAATGACCCAAAAAGACACTTTTATGATTAATTGGGGAATTGAAGTGTGGTTATTTTATTATGAATTTTTATATGTGTTTGATTGTATGTTGGATGGGAATGGAAAAAAGATCAAGGGAAAAAGGGAAGAGAAAGTTAATTGAGGCTCTAAAGGGTATTATAAAGCTTATAAGGTAAGTGTATCCTATGTAATATGTATACATGATAATTTATGTGTGAAAATGTGTACTTAATGCATAATATGTATGTATAAATTAATTAGCTTGATGCAAAAATGGCTTATGGTAGTTGTAGGATGTTAACTGTATGTATACTGTCATGAATTGATGAAATATATAAGAGTTATGTATGCACGAGGTTTGGCTAAAATACCTAGTTGCTTAGGGTGTGATGGCCAACTGGCTTATATAAAAGAGATTAGTGTTAAATTGATGAATTAATGAGAGTGGTATATGTTTAATTAATGTACTACAAAATTGTATTAAATATAAAGTATAATGTAAATCATGATGTAATTTGTTCTTGAAAACATGTAAGAATATGAGTAGTAGCTAAACGATGCTAATCTATGATTATGTATTATACCAAGTTAAATGGTGTAATTCTTAAATGGAATGGTAATCATAGCCAAAGTTATGATGTAAGAAAGTGAAATGAATAAGTATGTATTTGTGTATGATGTAAAGAATGAGTTAGTGGCATATAATTGCATGAGTAATTAGTATACATTAATGAATGAAGGTAAGTTTAGAATGTGTGATAAGTGATGGCCGAAACTTTAAGTGAGGGTTATATATGGGTGACGTGCAATGATTGGCTAAAATTATGTTGCATGATTAAATAAATGGTGTAATAAGTATGTATGAACTCAATCTTGGCTTTAGAGATAATAGCTTGGGTTTGAAGTGATATAATGTTATGTAGG
>CANXYI010335547.1:0-10150 GCA_948208565.1 Hura crepitans | reverse complement strand
AAATGATAAAAGTGTTATTTTTAATGGGATTTTATCGATTTTTGATCATAAATTTTTGGGGACCTTCGGGTAATATTTCAAGTGATTTATTGGATTATTAAAATATGCTAGTTGATGCATGAATCGAAGAGTAAAAAAATTTAATATGGCTAAAAAAGGAACTTTTTGGTCTTATAAATATAAGCCATTGGATCAACTTTAAAATTCAATCTTAGCCATTCAAGTTGAGGTATAAAAACCCCTTTTTGGCTGCCATAGGTCACATTTTCTAGCAGCTAATTTCCTCTTTCTTCTTTTTCTTTTTCTCTTAAAAGGCCATTAAAGCTTTCAAACTCAATTTTGTGCCTTTTTTCTCACAAAAAACCATCACTCTTTACATCAAAATTGCATTTTATGGTTTTATTTAGCTTCTCCAAATGCCAATTTACAAGAATGAAGTTTAAATTGGAGGAATTTCAAACTAGAAGCTTATGTGTGAATAATAACCCGACTTAGGATAATCGTTTATTTTTGAGGTTTTACATTTTTTAGAGGTAATTAAAAGTCCCAAAATAAGTTCTATTAAGTTAGAAATTAATTTGGAGTTGTGTATTAATTTATATGAATTTTTGGAGATTATAGATGAATAGTAACTACTTATTGTATAAGTGGTTGTTTTTAAGGTTTTATAATTTTTGGGATTGTCATTTGATGCTAATTGAAGTATTCTTAAGTCAATTTAAGTTTTGGATAAGTGTTGGAATTTATATGCATTTTTAAATGTGAGCCTATAATATGTTTGTAGAGCAAGTGGAGCAATTAAATGAGAATTACAAAGAAGAAGCTTAAGGTGGCTATGGTAGTGTAATTAAACCCCAAATAGTATGTGTAATCAATGTTGTACATAATATATGTGTAAATTTTAATTGTGTATGTGTATGTAGTGTATGTAAAATTTGATAATTGCTAAATTGTGTTGGTGTATGCTTAATTTATGTGTTATGATGTGGTATGTGTGTGAAATTAAGTGCGTATGATGAGAGATTAATGAAGTGGAGTGTGCTGGTCGAATGGCCTAAGTAATGGCATAATAATATGCAAGTGCTTAATTAGCTATATACATGTGCTATTATGTAAAAATGGAATTGGTTAGTGTGATTAAAGATAAAATAGTGCAAGAACTTGAATTAGGCATAAATTAATAGATAGGTTGATTAAATGATATGATATAGTCTAAAATGGTATCATTAAGCTTATGTTGTGTCATTGGTAATTATAGTGTGAATAGTGATAATGAGTGTGATAATGGATAAAATGGAGTTGTAATTGGTAATTATGCATGAATTGGACATAAAGAACTAAAAAATGCTAAATGATAAAGTATGCAGCTATCTTGTAGGTGGCAAGAAACATAATAATATGAATTATAAGCATAGCCTAGAGTATATTCTAAATGATGTATGACTTATGAAATGTTATGTGGTTAAAATATGTGAAAGGATATAAGTATAGGTTGTATGTTGGTGTTAGCCGAATGGTCCATAAGAGATTAGATGATATTTTTGACATATTTAAAACAATAAATTGTGTTATATTAAATCAAACTAAGGTATGAAATGGTTATGTAACAAATACATAATTAGACATGGATATTAAGTGTGTGTAATAGGAAATTGTTAATGTATATGTGGAATGAAGTGTCAATGTAAGGTAGTTAATTATGTTTCAAGAATTTTATTATAAGAAAGTGAGATGGATATTAGTATAAAGGCATGAAATGATACCTTAAAGTTATGTTGATAGTTTTAAAGGTATTCAATGTGACATATTTGGTATGTAATGTTTACTTTAATTATAGTATGTGTGTTGTGCTTGTATTTAATACTTTGATGCATTTAATGACTTATAATGCATATTGAGTATAATATCAGATGTTATGTATGGTTAATGGTGCATTACTATGATGAGTATAACATGAACATGTTGGTTTCATGAAATGGCCGAAATATGTAAAGAGTAGGTATTAGCTTGTTATGGTTATAGTTAGAGTAATGAAGTTGAAGAATGCCTAGTATGTAATAAAGATAAAAATTGGATTGGCATATGGTTATCTTTGAGTTAGCTGAATGATACCTCTTTGTGTACTTTTGATGTTTTATGTGTATAAGGCATGATTTGGTTGTATGTAGTTATGAAATACATAAAGGTGCATGTTATTAAACTAGACTTGTAAGATTAAAGACAAGAGTCAATTTAATTGACAATAAAAAAAAACTATGATTGCTAAAATCCCTAATGATGTTCTAATGAGTATGCGAACTTGAAATGATAATTTGATAATGGTATGTTAATATTATGCTTGAAATGGAAAATGTGATTATGATAAAATAAAGAATTAGCATAAGGGGCTATATGACATGTAAAAGTATGCTTGACTTTATTAGCTAATGAAATGTCCATAATAGAGTATATTGTTTATGATAATTAATCAAGTATGATGAATAAGAAAATAATGGATATAAACTATTAGTGAGCTATAATAATCTACTTAAGGCCGAATGGCGTAAAATGAGAAACAGTGAGTGTTAAAGCATTCAACAAATGATTTTGACCTGATAATGTGATAATAAGGCAAGAATGGCCTAGCATAATGAAAAAAGTAAGATGCTATGATTTAAATGAGTTGTGCACATGGTATTTATGAAAGATGGATAATGATATGTGATCCATGATAAGTGGGTATGTATCCCTATTAATGTATACAATGTGCCATGTGTGTTATCCAAGATAAGAATGTATGTGTTTGCTAGGGCCATAATAATGTGTTAACAATGAAAATATTATTATTGATAAATGAAAATATGTATGAGTTGGTATATGTTAATTATGTTGAACACTGCAAAAAAAAAAAGAATTTGTGGAATGATATGATGGCAATGATAGCCAAGTGGCTGAAAGGCCTAATCTGAGATGAGAAATGCTTGAAGCATTCTCAAATTGTAATGATAAGGTAAATTACTTTATGCAATACTGATAAGATGTTGAGGCATATAAAAGTTTATGCTATTATTTATGAGATATGAAAAATGAACTTACTTGATATTGGATCTTAGTGTTTGAAATTCATGAATGAGCAAATAATTGGCTTTCACAATAATTTAAGAATTTTAATTTCCCCTAAGGTCATTTGTTGATCAAATAGCAAATAAAGCTTTCTTAAGCTACTTTATAAAGGTGAAACAAAATTTAATATGGTGATGGCCCATATATGTAGACAACTTAGCTTAGTAAGGTTGATTGGTCAACTAGGGAGATTAGTAGCTGTTAGGGCATTTCGGTCCTTATTAAGACCTTTGGGTCCCATATTGAGGCCTATAGGCCACCGTATTTACCTTCTAGCTATGATTTGTTTTGAGACCTTTAGGTCACCAATGAGACCTTTATGGTCACCATATAAGACCTTCGGGTTACCGTTGAGACCTTTGTGGTCACCGATTCTCGATATCTAGTTTCGGGTCTATGTCTCTTATATATAGGCAAAATGGATAATTATCATATAATATAATTATGGTTTTAATAACAAAAAAATTAAAATGAGACAATAGTGTGTGTATATGTTAGAAACATGAATGAATGAAGCATAAGGACATTGATTGAATGTTTAACTTTATAATAAATAGGATATGTAAAATGATTAATCGTATGCCTATATATTATGATCTAGTTAAAAGGCATAATATGATTAATGTATGCATATTAAGATTTGATGAATACTTGATTGGCTTGAGATAAACTTGAGTTGAAATATACTTTGGATTGTATGTTGTAAAGCCTTATTTATGTATAATATGTGGATATGATATAGTATCTTGCATATGACATAATGCAATATGTATGTAATATTGAAGTAATATGAATATATTATGAATGTGTGATTGCTATGAATATAAGGATGCATGATGTATATATTACATTGATTACACCACTAAGCTACAAAGCTTATCGCATTGTTTGTTGTGATGTGCAGGTTTTCGAATGGCATGGGTAAAGATTCACCAGGTGACAGAGATTAAGGTTTTGAAGAGAAGTTTTATATTATCTTTTATGTGTTATATGGTTGAAGGTGGGTAAAGCGTTGTAATATTATATTTTTGGAACATAGGCTATATATATGTTTAAGTGTTTAGATTTGTATAATGAAAGTAACATGTATTAAAAGAATACATGTATTCTTTTATGGTTTTGAGAATGGTATATGTATGATGTGTGAATAGTATATATATGTGTGGTATAGATGGATAGTGGATATTATGAGTATGATTGATATATAAGTTTTTATATTGATTGGTATGTTGGATTGTGTACTTCTTCGGGACATCTTTTATATGTTGTGATGAGTTGATAATGTTCTTGAAGTGATTAGTAAGATCACGGAGTTCAGATGAGATATGTGAATGCTTTTAGAAGTGTGTTTCTTATAGGTTACTATTTAGCTAGTGTTCTTGAATAACTATTATGCTGCCGAATTTTTGACACAAAGTTCCAAATAGTGATTCTGTCATAAAGGTTTTTGATAAGTTGGATTTTTCTTAATTGGATAATGTTTAGAGTTTAAAATAATGCTTAATAAAGCATACGAGGATACAAGATGATATAAGTTAATGGATTTAAGATATCAGTTATGTGTTACTTCTCATTTGGGTCCAATGAATGGACCATGTAAGGGGTGTCACATTTGAAGTCTTATGCCCATGACTTCCTATGGGTTTTTTTGAAGGATTTTAAGTCTTTTGCCCGTGACTTCCTATGGGTTTCCTAAAAGGATTTAAAGCTTTTTTTCCATGGCTTTCTATAGGTTTCCTGAAGGATTTGAAGTCTTGTGCATAAGACTTCTTATGGGTTTCCAAAAAGGATTTGAACCCTTATGCCTGTGGCTTCCTATGCATTTCTCGAAGGATTTGAAGTCTTATGCCTATGACTTCCTATGACTTTCTAAAAAGGATTTAAAGCCTTATACTCATGGCTTCTTATAGGTTTCCCAAAGGATTTAAAGTCTTGTGCCTATGACTTACTACATGTTTCCAAAAGGATTTGAACCTAATGCCCAAGCTTTCTATGGGTTTCCTAAAGGATTTGAAGTTTTGTGCTCATGACTTTCTATAGCTTTCCAAAAAGGATTTAAAGCTTTGTGCCAATGGCTTTTTATGGGTTTTTCTAAGGATTTAAAGTATTGACAATAATGACCAAGCTAAAATCTTAATGTATTGGTGACTGTGATGGGGCAAAAATCTTGACGTACTGGTGACTTAGACTAGGTTAATGTCTTAATGTACTAATGTCTATAAACAGACTAATGCCTTGATGTACTTATGATTATGACTAGGCTAAGTCTTGACGTGCCGATAGCTGAGATCGGACTAAGTCTTGATGTATCAGTGACTAAAATTAGGCTAAAATCTTGATGAGTTTTGTAAATTTTAATGTATTATCTGAAAAGATTCGAAAAGTCTTTTTGAAAATTTTATGGAAGCACATGATGATGAACTTAATTTTGAAATTCCAAATGAAAAGATTGTGATAAAAGTGAAGACTTAACAATCCCTAATTAAGTTTTACAAAGTTTGTGATTCTTAAAATTCTCAATGAGGTTTAATATATTCAAAGATTTTGAGTTAGTTTTTTCTGAGTCATATCATTTTACTTTATTTTTAAATCCAATCTCTTTTTATTTTGAAAAATTTCTTTAATTTTGATTTTTCAATTTGGAATGTTCTTTCCTTTTATATAGAAAAGAGTCTTTTGTTGCTAACGTTTTCTTTTTTTTAAAAATAATTTAGCTTTTATACTCCAATTTTACCCCCAATTTATCATATGATTAAATCATGTTGTTTATTTTTGAACTACTGAAATGGGAATGTTAAGAAACAGACCTAGTGAAGTATCAAGGGCAAACATACTCCTTTTTCTAGATGGTTAGTAAAACAAGCAATTAAATTTTGAGATCCTTATCTTAAGGAAATGCATTGTGATATTCTTGATTGGATAAAGTCTATCAATGCTGATAGCCTTTCTTGATAAACAGAGTCACAACTAACTACTTCTTCTAACGGTTTTTCAAATTCTTAATGAAGTCATTAATCTTGCAAAAGAAGTAAATCATGATGTTATTAATTTGGAAATAAAAGTAAATCATGACCAACTATTTCTTGATAATGGATTTATTCTATCAATAGAGTAAATCACGATTGACTACCTCCTTATTGGAAACTCACGCTTCTTGAATTCTTGCTAAAGTTATTAATTCTTGCAATTAAACAAAAGCAAATCATTACTAATTACTTATTTATTCTAAAAATATATAGTAAATTATGACTAATTACTTACTTGTTTGTACTTGATTTGATTTAATTAACATTTAAAGCTCAAAGTCAATCACTATTGACTACTTTTTTTTTTATTAAAGGTCTATGTTTTTTGAATTACTTGATAATGTCTTTAGATTAATATAGGTTCCCTAATTCTTGGTGGTATTTTGATATATTTCTAGGATTAAGTAGGTTTTAAAGGCCTTGAATTTTCTTGACTTGATCGACTTTCGTTTGATTATAAATTTGTTTTGAAATTATAAAAGTTGATTTTTTAAGAAGTTTCATCTTGTTTGTGGATTCCCCAGGGTGGGTTTGAATTTCTCTGGGTAAAACCTACAATTTTATATTATTTTGAAATTTTAGTTTTATAATCTTGGCTTTAAGAGAAATTCTCATAAGGGTTTATCAATACTAATGACCATTTAATGTGAAAGTAAATCGTGGCTGACTACTTTTTTTGATAAGGTTTATATTTGTTTTAATGTGAATTAAGTCTTTTCCTTGCTTGTTTTAGTTCTTCTAGAAAGATAAAGTTGCATAATATTCAATGAAATTTGTAATTTGATAATACTTGATTTCTTGTACTATAAAGAAAAATAAGTATTTTGTGTATAATGATAAAAGAGTTGTTTTTATCTATTTTCTAAAATAATAAGTTTGCCTTTTATGTCAGTTACCAATATCAAGTTGTGAATAATGTAACGATGCAAATAAAATAATGAAAATCTGCTATGTAAATAAAATAATGAAAATAGATTTGAAAGTGTTAATGAAATTCAATTTAATGCAAAGATAGTAATGTAAGATACGCTTGAAAATCTTTACAAGTTTTAACTAATGCAATGAAAACCATGTGGGCTATAATTGAAAATTTTGACAAAATGTGAAGTAATATGAAAGATGGCTGAAAATCAAGATGAATTACCAAAGAAACTCCTTATTTAAATCTAAACTTGATGAACTATATAGATTACTAAAAGGAACAATTAATAGATTTCCACGATTGACCCTGATTTCTTTTCATTTAACTTATTCTTGTTGACTTTCTTGAACCTTGATATCTAATTTTTCTTTTTTTTTTTTTTTACCCTAAACTTGTCTATCATAATTTTCGTGAAAATCTTTTCAATTGCTTAGTGACATAATTCTTCATAAGAAAGATCTCTCCTTTTGTTACCTTTCATTATCTTGATTTCTACTTTCTAGACTTGCCTTCTTTTGTTATCATTGGCTACTACTCTTATTTGCCTTTTGTTGGTATTTGCCATCCTTGATTACTTTTAGCAGAATAATTTTCCAAATCTATAGTAGAGTGAACTGTAATAATTCCTTGAATTGAGAAGAAAGCTATTTGCCTTTTTAATGTTTGTACCTAATCCTCTTAATTTTTTCCAAAAAGTTTCAACCTTAAGCTTTCTTAGCATTACTTTATTTTTCTTTGGTGAGTTATTCCGATGAAATTCTTCACAAACATTTGGTTTTTCCTCTTGCTTTTATGAACATTCACTGTTTTGGAAGAATCATGATAATGTGAATTTTTTAGTGGTTTAAGTACTTGCGTTTGATCAAGTATTCCATTAAGTTCTACTATTAGCCTGGTATAAAACATAATATTAATGACATTTCCCTTCCTTTTAAATAGTTATGATTTTTCGCTAGCTCGTTTTCTTTTAAATCAAACTTTAATCAATGCTTGTCCAAATAAACCACTTATCCTTTTTTTAATTCATATTGATGGCCCCTTTTTGTTAATGTTTAAAAATCATTTTTATAACTAGTAGGTAACAATTGACATTTATTTGTACATGCTTCAATTACTTGCTATCATTTGGTATTCTATATCAAGGCGTAATTTAAGGAAGGGATCTAAATAGCCAATGCCAAATTTTATTATAAGAGGCTCAAATTTCCAAAGGCTCATATGGCCTTGAAATTGATGCTTTTGAAAAAGTAATTTCCTTGACCAAGATAAATGTTTGGCACTTTTACTTTGATTATACTTGATGGCAATTTTCTCCTGTTTGCCAAAGACCTGATGTGCTTAGAATTGAGATTTAGCTTATACTTATTCAAATCATGAACCTTATTGTTATTATTTGCAACCTTATCCATTCAAAAATATCTAACTTTGCTTTTTATTTTACCTTTTTTTCAAAATAGCTAATTGTGCAACTATTTTTTCTTCATATTATGTTTCAAGAATTCATGTAAGTTAATACAAGCAAAAGAGGATACATATAAAAATATATAAGAGAAGCTTAACAGCATTTAGGCATAGAATCTTTTAGCTTGACGGTTAGAAAAATGCGCCTGTCCAGAAAAAAGGATATGTTTAATCATAATAAAATTTTTTGAAAAGAAAACAAAAATCATAAACAAAATATATTTCGTTCTCCTATGTTTCTTTTTTCTGGCCAACCTATGCTAGAATATATTTGAATATTTTGATTTTTCCTTGAATTATGCAACTTATTATTATCCTTTATCTATCATGACTACTTGTGTTATAAACGAGTCACACAATAAATCGGGTTGAATTTAGATTAATTATTTTCAGATTAAACAGGTCAGTTTAGTTTTTGCCACCCCTATTTCTTGATTCACCTATAAAATCTTTAAAAATTTGAAAGCATGGAACCTTTTGCCATATTTTGGCAATTTTGGAATTTTTGGCATGTCAAGTTTATTGACTTTAGGTAAATTTATTATTTTTCGATGATTAATTATTCTTTCTTAATTAATTATCAAAAAAAATTATTCATTTTTTATAAAAATCTTTACAGGCATTATTGAAAATAAAAGCAACTAAATGATTTATGAATATAATTGATAATCTATTAATTTAATTTGTCACACACCAGTATAACAACAACAACTACAATTATAAGTTTTCAACATAAATTAAATTAAAACAATAAAATTTTTTAAAAGTAAATTAAAAATAAATTATGTGTTTTTTTTTGTTTAATTAGTTGAATAAAAATAAATATTTTTTAAATAAATAAATATTAGCTATATATAGCAAATTCAAAGAATATGACTCAATTTATTTAATATAAATGAAAAAAAAATTATTGTTGTTTTTTAGTTATTTTAATTATTAAATAAAATTTTAAAAATAATTATTTAAATAAAAAATTAAAGTTTTCTGTAGTCTTAATGGAAATATTGATAGGAAATTTAATTGAAATGCTAAAAATTTTAAGAATCTAATTGTTAAATTTTAATGATAGGATTCTAATAACAAATTGATCCAAACATTAATTTTTTTTCTATTTATTCTTAAATATTTCTTATTTTAATTGTTAATATTAATTATTATGTTGTTAATATTAATTATTATTTTACACAATAAGTGTTGAATAATCATAATATCATGTGATAAAATGTTGTTATTCAAAATTTTCATGAATTCGTAGATTATAAATAACCATAATAGAAGCTATTCAAAATTAATCTATTATGAATATTTATAATGAATATTAATAATTTTTAAAATTTTTGAATAATAATAACATAATGAAAAATTATTCATGTTTCTTATTCATATAAATTGATACTTTTATAAGGGAAAAGGACCAAATTTATCATTAAAATATATGAAATAATAAAAATTTGCCATTAACATTTTTTTTAAAAAAAATATAGTTAATGGTGTTGTCTATGTTCGCCGTTGCTTATAATCGTGTGCCAAGTTAACTGACTAAAAGCTCAATTACATGTCATATGGACTGCAAAGATGCCACGTGGATGATTATGTATTTAAGTTAAGGTTTAAATTTGCCCCTAAAATATAAGAAAGA
>CANXYI010335543.1:0-10929 GCA_948208565.1 Hura crepitans | reverse complement strand
GATGAATAGTAATTAAATATTGTATAAGAGGTTATTTTGGAGATTTTATAATTTTTAGGGTCTCTTTAAGATTCCTAAAAGAGTTATATAAAGTTGATTTAAAGATATAAGGTATATTTTAATTATTTTGATTTTTTTTATTGTGGATTGAGGTTATATTCAAGAGGTGATAAGGAGGAATTAAGAGAAAAATGAAAGTAGAGGCTTGAAGAGGCAATTGAGGAGTAATTGAGCTTAGAGAGGTAAGTGTACCTCTTATAGCATGAGTAATTAAAATAATTTGTGCTTAATTGGTATATGCCGTAAATAAACATATTAAATAAAAATGGATAATTATGAGAATAATGTCTAATTAAAAGCATTAATGGATTTAATCATATTAATTGGTGTTTCTTAGGTGCATTTATGAAATTTAATTGATAAAAATGTGTATGAATGTATACATTGTGTGATGTATATAATGTACGTATATTATGTAATATGTATGATTGTGTGTAAATGATGAATTATGTATGTATATGATCTAACCATATGTTGTATGATATATTGGATCTAAATTGAGTAAATTATAGAATTGAAATAGATAGGTGCCTTGTAAATGTATGTAGGGTCAAATAAGCATAAAGGTATATAGGTGTATGGATGACTTAATAATGCATGCTAAGACATGGTGTGTAATGCCCGTAAGTAAAGGCTCCGTGAATAGTACCCTCGAGGCTCGAAAGTGTTCATGGAGTGTCTAATCACATTTATGAGGCCTGAGAAGGGGCATACCGGTCATGAAACTTTGACTGGCCATAAATTATAAAAATGACATAATTTAAAAATTTAGTAGAACCAATAAATTATTTTAGGCCAAAATCTAGTAGGCTATAGACTCATATAGACTTAGGCTGGGAATGACTCGGGACATGCTCAGACAAACCTTAAAATGTCATACCTTGAAGGTTAAAAATTCTCTTGAGACCATTGGTGAAGAAATTTTAATTTTTCAAGGCATTTGGTAATTTTTCAACATTTCCCATTTTTTTGAGGAATTAATTAATTGACTTGCTGATGGAATTTTCCCATGAAATTTTACAAGGCCCTAAATAGGCTTAATCAAGGATTTTTAGAACAAATGCAATAATTTTTAAAGGTCCAAAAATTGTTCGAAGTTACAACCAAAATCGAGCATTTTTAGGATGCTAGAGTGACACGTGTCAACACCCAAGCCACCCCAGTCCTACTATAAATATGTCAAATGGCCACATGGACTTCCACTTGGCCATTCTCCCTCTACCTTATCTTTCTTCCTCATTTTCCTTTCTCCCTTTCTCGATGCCTTCTCTACTAGAATGTCACCATTTTTGCCACCAACAGCCACTAATTCCACGTTATTCTTCCACCAAAAATCACTTTAAGTAGTTAGGAATTAATTCTTAAAGGCTGGGACACCATTGATACTCATAGAAATCAAGAAAATTCATTCTAGTTTAATTATACATAAAAAGGTGGCAAGGAATTCAAAACTTGTTCTAAGTAGTTTTTCACTTTTTATTTTATTTCTAATAGGATTCTATCATTTTAAGACAACCCATGTTTATAGATTTTCAATTAGAGGTATATAGAATTTTTTAAAAATTTTCTAAGTGAAATGGGTGTGCATGTAGGCTATAAAGGAAAAGTTGTACAATAAGGGAAACAAAGCTTCTTTTGTGTAGGAAAGGCTTTAAAAGTAATATAGGTATGTGAGTTTGATTGAATAAAAGCATGCTTTGTTAATTTTGGATGTGGTTTGCCATGAATTAGTGTATGAAAGTGTTAACTGGAATATGTATTGTGTTGGAATTATGGATGCAAGCTTAATTTGATGTTAATTATATATAATCTTGATGGGTTGAATGTTGAATTAGTGAAAAAAATAGGTGTAAGACTATGATCTTATTATGGTCGAGAGGTATGGCATGGAGTTAGTTGATATGTCATATGTATGTGGTGCATATGGTGGTACATGGTGTGTATGACATGAGATTGAATGATAGGTATGTGTGTGTGGTAAGGAAATGGATGAATAAGGTAGGTACT
Organism: Hura crepitans; assembly: GCA_948208565.1. Classification (NCBI taxonomy): domain Eukaryota; kingdom Viridiplantae; phylum Streptophyta; class Magnoliopsida; order Malpighiales; family Euphorbiaceae; genus Hura; species Hura crepitans. The sequence goes on along the minus strand of CANXYI010335543.1, from coordinate 8,862 downwards.
AAGTGTGGCCAATAGGTTTAATAATGTATCTTATGTTGTAAGTCATGTGTATGGCATGTTTGTGTGGTGTGTGTAATGGGAATTATCATGGATGGTATGGATATAAATATGCCTATGATGAAATGGGTGAGAAAATATAGATATGGTAATAAAGGTGTTATGGTCTAGAGATGTAGGTGTGGATCATGGCATGTATTTAATCTATGTGGTACGTGAATCATGGTGGAATTTTTGTGTTGGAATAGGAATGTATGTTTATATGGTGAATTTGATGAAACAATACATGTATATATGTGAACATGTGTGGCTGAGGCATGTATGTGTTATGTCATGACATGGCATGTGTGGCCGAGGCATGTATGTGGTGTGTCATAGCATGACATAGTTAATATGTTATGCAAGCATGTGTGTGCATGCTAGGATTATGGTATATGATATGTATGTATGATAAACTATGGAAAAATCCATGTGTACGACCATAGGCAAGCTATGGCCAAGAGTTATGTATGCCATGGTAGGTGTGGTAAGCATGGTATGTCATAATATGTGATGTGCATGAATGCAAGACATCATGAGCATGTGATGTATGACATGGAATTGGCACAGAATATGTGAAACAATGTATGGAAACATGGCATGTAATATGACAAGGTAATGTAAGAAATGGCTTGAAAATTGACTTGTAACGCATGTATAAAAGTGACTTATAATGGCATGAAATAAGTATGAATTATGGACTGTGTACTTGATTCTAATGGAAATGTGAGGCCATTTTTGTTCCCTTATTGGGTTAAATGGAATGAAGTCAATGTGGTTTGAATTGGCATGGGAAAATGCATAGTAAATAATGGAAAATAACCTATAACAGTGTACAGGAAAAATAGAATTGACCTATAACTGTCTTATAAAATGTATTTATGAGAATTGCATATAATGTGACCTATAATGGACATATAATAGGGCTTAAATTATGGTATGGAACTAGGCCTAAAAGGGAGTTGTGAATGCCTAAGTGAAAGACTTAAAATTAACTTTTAAAAAGTTAGACCTATAACTGTTCAATAATAAAACTGACCTGTAACTATTTGGCTAAAATTGGACTATATAAATTAAATAATAATTGTCTATTAATGGATTGTGAATGTTTTAAAATGATGATCAGTAATATAATAAACATAAATAAGAGATTGTTGGCCCATTAGCTAGACACCTATTAGATGGGTTAATCGATCAACTAGGGATTTACAGCTGCTAGATATTTTGTCAGTCTATCAGACCAGGCTAATGTAGTGGTTGGGGTCTATAAGATAGGCCACCGTACTATGTTATTGATATTGTTGTTTGTTCATCAGACTAGGCCGGTACAGCAATCGAGGTCCAGAAAACGGGCCACTGCACTAGGGCTAGTACAGAGCTTGAGGTCTAGATTATAGGACCACTGCACAGTTTGAGTTCCCTATTGGTCCAATGTCTGAAAGTGTAGTCTATCTAGCAAAGCCTATTTGATAAATTAAATATTTCACCTGATAAAAGTTAACATTAACATTGGGATTAATGATAGTGTAATAGTGGCATAATTGTAATTAATTAAATCCTGAGGCATGTTAATAAAATAATATTATTTTTGCAGCATGGATCAAATGTATTGTATTCATGCATCCATGACATGTTTTAATTCATCTATGTGTTGGCATTAACATATTTTTATTATTTCAAATTCACCATTGATTTACATACTCAGTCTATTAGTGTTTTAGTGCAAAGGTAATAGCAAGTAGTAGTCCAGCCTCAAGTTTTGTGTAGTTTGGCAATAGAGGCATTGAAGGGTATACGATAATGTATTTTTTTAGTGGTATAGTAGGCATTTATGTAAATACTATAGGTTATAGGTCTAGCAAGCTTAGAAGTTGCTAGTGTTTGTGATTTTTAAGTTAAACATGTGATGTATGTAAACAAGCCTGTGGATTTGAATGGTTAGATGTCTATTTGAGTTTGATGTTTTTAGTACCTGAGGCCTTATGTGTTGATTGACTATCTATTGATGATATATATTAAGGATAATAGAGGATAAGAAGTGTTCAGAGGGTGATCGGAGATGAAGTTAAGGTTATTAGAATTGCCTTTCATAGGTCAAAATTTTCAAATTGTCGCCCGGATAGCCGTTGTGTTGCCTAAATTTTTGTAAAACCTATAATTGGCTATTAGATGGATTTATAGCTTAAAAATACCTTGAACTGTAATATGTAAGTGATAGACAAGGATTTAGGCAATATCTATCCAAATAATAAAAAGAATTAGAAAGTGTTAAGAAGTGTAGGCCTAAAGCAATTTCAAGATGGGTGATTTAGTGGGAAGTGCATCACTTATTAGGTTTCTTTGGGAATTGGGTAGGGAGTGTTATGTGGTATTCTCATGTATGGTGGTTTATGCATGAATAGGCATAAGTTGAGTATGTAAGTTGAATATCTATGATGAATGATAATGTATTATGTATGTTTAGTGCATACAACTATAGCGTATGTATTTTGAATGTATGTTAAACTAATTATGAGATTAAAATGATCAAATGCCTTAATGATATATGTATGGCCGATTAAGTTAAAGAGGCATGCATGGGTGTATATATCTTAAAAATTCATGATAGACATGTTATGTGCTAATTTGTGGTATACATGAATGAGATAGGATGAGATGAGACAATGTAATGTGTTATGTTCATAATGCACATACATTCGAAGTAAGCATGCTAGTTATGTGGTGTGAACATATATAGATGCAATTGAATGAATGAACTTATTAGTAAGTTTTTATCATGTTAAAAAGATATATGTAAAGCTATGCAACATGATGGCGAAATGGCCAAAATGCATGTGTGTGTATGTATATCTCACATATGCATGCTATTGATGAGGTATGTTTGTAAATTGATGTTTATAATTAAATGGACCTAAGAATGGATGTGTAACATGACTGAATAATGGCTATGGATGCTCGAAGGCTTGATTATTGAATGACCTATTAGTATATTTATATATGTGTATGTTGATGTTAGACATATTATGGAAGATGTATCAACACATAAATGATAATAAGTTTGAAGAATTGGGATGCTATGTGCAATATGATAAAATGCAATATTTATACATACATGATGGCTTGGCTGATTGACCTATTGGTATACATATGGATGTGTACATTGATGTTGAACATATTATGGAAGATGTATGAACACATGAATGATAATAAGTTTAAGCAATTGAGATGCTATGTGTAATGTGATGGAATGCAATATTGATACATTGTGATGGTTTGGCTAAATGGCCTATATGCAATTATATTTATGTGTGTTCCATATAAGGAATGAAATGGATAATATATGAGATGCAATTGATGTAATTGATGATAAACATGTAAAATGAATGTGTAATATAAGAAAATGCAAGAGGATGTGCATCAATGAAGTTATAACCAAATGGCCTATGGCCTATAGTTGTGTGTATGTTGTCTATTATGTATGTTATGAATAATGCATGACCATCTACATGGGAATGATCATGTCAACATGTAATGACATGTGTAATATAATGAGAGTTTATTTGAATATATATAGATATATGAATTATTGGCATGAAAATGATGATATGATGATATGGACAACATATGGTAGTTAGGAAACACAGTAATGCACAATAAGCTTATGTTATGACTTAATCGCCTAATATGAAACTGATGGATGCTTTAGGCATCCATTAAACATTTATGATATAATGGTGTGTATAAAAGGCAAGAATGGCCTAAAGTGATTAAAAGAGTAAAATACTCATGATAATGTCAATTATGCATAAAAGATGGTTATATTGATGTGTTAATCAATTTACTCATGTTGCATGAATGGTAATATAATAGGATAAATAAATGGTGTAAAACATTTATTTTCCTTAAGGTCATATGTTGATCAAATTAAAGACAAAATTCACTCAATCTACATTAAAATGGTGAATCTAAAAATAAATTTGGTTAGTGTCCCATATAAGTAAACAACTTAGTCGGATAGGTTGGCTGGTCAACAAGGAGTGATAATAGTTGCTAGGGTACTTTGGTACTTCAATATAATTGGTTTGCAGGTCAACTTTTAGTCTGACCTAAAAGCCTATATTTTTTTTATCTTTGAATCTACATTGGTAGATGAACTTTAGGTTCATAAATGGTCGTATTGGCCCTCATGCTATGCTCAGTCATGGACTTATGATTCATGCTTATCCTCAAGGTCTCATGATATGTTTGATCTTTAAATCCATGTTGATAGATAGACCTTCAGGTTCATGGAGGTTGTACTAGCCTACCCTATGTTTAACCTCTGAGTCTTATGATGATTTCTTACCTTTGGATCTAATGTGTGTAGGGCCTACGTGGTCCTAAGGGCTATTGTGGTCTATCGATACTCCGTTATCCATAGTGTGTATTTTTCCTAGTATATGGGCCTAATAAATGGATTTTAAAAAAGAACATACATGGTTTACATAATAAATAAATTTAATATTTAGACATAATCTTGTGAAGTATTATGTTTATGATTTATGCCATGGTATGACACATGTGCATGTTATATATGAAGTTGCACATCACATAATAAATGGAATATTGATGCTTTTAGTTTTTAATGGATAAGGGTTTATGAATGAATGTTGCAATGCCTAAGTATGCTTATGATAAGATGTGTATGATCTTGTTACAAGATAAAGATTATGAGACTAGCTTATACATGTAAGCAAAGATAAAAGTTAAGGCATAACAATGTTTAAACCAAGTATAGTAATGATGTTATAAGGTGTATGAATTTATTATGCTTATGTATGAACTATTACAGAGGAATCATGCAAATTGATATAATAATTCCTTTGCATGCTTGTTTTATATTGTAAGTATGCATGTTTAAATCCTCAATATGTGATGATGTCTTATTTATCTATTCCTTTTTATAGATGTTGTATTATTGATTTATAACATATTAGACTAGAATATTATAAATGTTCATAGTTTAAAGTATTTAATATAAAATGGAAATGAAAGAAATATGCCATACTAAACTGGATACACCATTAAGCTGCAAAGCTTACCAAATCATTTGTTTGCAATGCATAGGTATTTTTGGATAGTTGGAAAGTTAGAACCTTTAGGTTACAGATATACATGGGTTTATATAAAAATGAAGTTGGATATACAATTTTGTATTCTATATGCAGAAAGACTAGAAAAAGTTGTATGAGCAATTATATGTATACTGATATATGAATTATGGGCCTATAATGTATCAAAAGTTATATGATCTTGTATATGTATATATATATGTATGTGAATATATGATTGATGGGTATTGACATATGATGATTTATGAGCTATTATATATGTATGGATTGGATTAGTCATGAGACAAGTGTTAATATTTATGTATATTTTTGAATGAGATGATGTTGAGTCTAGATAGTCAGATATATCCAGATGATGATGGGATATGTTATAATATATTTGAAGAGTGCTTTTTTATAGGTTACTATTTGGGATATTATCCTAGTACTACCATTATGCTCCTAAATTTTTGACACGAGGACCCTATTAGTAAACCTTAGATGAGGTTTTTGTAAGATTGGTTTTTATACATTGTATGATAAGAGAATATGTAATTGGTTAAAAAGGAAAAAGATTTGAAGTAAATAGGACAAGTAATAAGATATATGATGCTTGTGTATCATTCCTTATTCGGGTCTGACAAATACTCAGCTTTACTAGATCCCTTATGCTTATCTCCTTTAAAGAACTCAGCCCCATTCTTTATCATCCTCTCTAAATAGGTCTTGTGTATAAGCTAATGTTCTGGCTGAGCTAGTAGAGGTGCTACTAAATGAATAGTAATAACAACAGTAGCAATAGTAGTAGCAAATGCTTGCTTCACAAACTCTATCATCTACTCGAACCAAATAGGCTACCGCTATGGTGCTTATGCTACTTACCTAGATTTATTAGATGTTATAGAATCTACCCTATCAACCCTTTTACCATAGTAGTTGAAGCATGGCCCTCGAGTTCCTTGTCATCTCGAGGTGTACTATAGCTTATCCTCGAATTTATAGGTAAAAGAAATAGATTATAAGCCTTGATATGTATAATTTAGTGATGTATACTATTTGACTCCTACAACACTCTTATGTAATCTATAGGTATAGAGGAAAACTTAAACAAAGGCTTTGATTCCACCAAATGTGACACCTAATACCCATTCTATACATTGGACCAGAATAATGAGCGACACGCTTCTCGATATCCGAACTACTCTATAAGAAAAACCTTTTAAACTAATAGTTTTCTTTAGTTAAAATATTCCATTCATGTTTAAATTGTAAAAATGGTAAATAATCAAAAACACATTTTATGAGGCATACTAATAGGGTTATTATGTTGAAAATTTTGTAGCATAATAGCTGTATCGGATCACTTTCCTAAATAGTAACTTGTTACAAAGCACTACTATAAAATCATACAACACATGTCCACTCAAAATGCATCTATTTGATCCTCCATCATTAACACTAGGCAACATTCTAAAATGTTCATAAGAAACATGATAATACAAGTCATACAAGTTTTTGAAAGCTTTTAAAAGAAAATTTAAGTCATCAATTAATAAGATATTATAGATCATGAATTCAAAAATACAATTTAGGCCTAATCCCTCATTTTTCATAAGAGTGTTATTTGACTATTTACATCATAAGAATTATATAAAAACATATATAAAATACCCAAATAGGATAGCTTCTCAATCCCCTATGGTTCTGAGGCTTTAACTCTATCTGCTGCCTTTACCTACACATCACAAACAACACAATACGCTAAGCTTTCACATTATGGTGTATTCACCTCAACATATGATTATGGCATGCTTATGCAATAATATTAATGCATATGTAAATTTTATCAAACTTATTGTAAGAGTAAAATATTTATACAAGCATAACAATATAACATGAACATAGCTCAAAATGTACACATATCGATATGGTAATACCAATTAAATTCAAGAAGTCACATATATTAGCCACAATTGATTATGCATCAACAACCATTTTAAAGATAAATATAGGACCACATAATTATGCCAAAATAACAATGTAATCATCACAAGGCTCAACTTAAGATTATCACCAATTTTATTTAATATTATAGTTTAACACATGCCCATACCTTAGTAACAATTATCTATGTATTGGATAGTGGGACATGGCCTATAGCCACATTGATCTGTAAATCATTCATGAAATATGAAGGTATGATCAAATTTTCAAGTCTAAGGCATAGGACCCATAGTCCAAAACCCGAAGTCCATGACATAGGACTCAAAGTCCAAAATCATGACTCGGAGTCAAAAGATATGTTATAGGCTGAATTAAATCCCATAGGTACCCTAGTAGTTGCTATTACTAACTAGTTGACTGGTCAACCTATCTAATCTATATTGTCTAAATGTATGAGGCATTATTAAACTCAATAATTCCACCATTTTAAATTAATTAAGATATCTTTATTTAAGTTAGTATTATCTTAATCACATTATCTCCCTTTTAGCAAGAGGATACCTTTTTATTTGATATCTTATCATAGCTTATCCTTTAGCCTTTTTACCATACTCATAACATCTCTAAGCATAAATAACATTAAAGGTTCATGAGGCATAAATGAATCATGATCATAGCATAATTTTAGGTTCATTATCTCATAAACATATATGAATCATTGTAGATATTATGATATTTTTACTAAGGATGAGAGTGTTTAGTAGAGTCACCACATGGCCTCTACATTAGGACTTCTAATCTTTTGTACTAGAAAAGTTTAGAATCTCATATCTTATTTATGCCCATATAATATGTCATCCATTTATATTGTAACATTTATCAATCTCGTATCAAACAAGTATACATTACATTTTAAGCATCCATATCACCTTTACATGTAGGAAAGTAAATTACAAAATTTACGAGTTATAATAAGCAAACAATACATTTATACATCTAGAAATCGGGCTAATGGTCAGTTGTAGTGTGGCCTGACAATTACCCATAATTCCATAAGAATTGGTGGCAATTGCCTAACTCCTATTTCTAGGAGATTGCACTTTATTAAAAATGCATTTTGATTTATGACTTTTGATTAATGAAAACTCAAATCCCATTTGTTTAACAAAACACCAGTTCATTAGGAAAAAAAAACTTTTAGTGTGAGGTTTGAGTTAAAACATGTAAAATGAGTCATTTGCCAACTATTTCAATCCACAAATATAAGTAGCATAAAGAAAAGGTACATCATCAATAGGAAATGGTTCATAACATTTAACTGCCCATATATGCATCGTCAGGTGCATACAAACTCTAAAAAGCTTTGACATAAGTCCGTGCGGACTATTTCAGTTTAAGAAATTAGGTTCGTCTAGACTTATGGCTTTGGTAAGAAAGTACAGTTGCATCCATCTCAAAAAAAGAGGTTAGAATCAATAACCAATGGTCGAGATAGACCTCAAATAACAACCTCTTCATGCACATTTATGATTTAAGACCTTAAATAATGCCAATTATACTTGTTCATTAATGACACATTAATAGGCATGAAAGCAATTTCAGAGTCACAATGTAAGTCTGCACATATCATGTTCCTTATGAGAGAGAGTTCGTGTGGTAGCAAATAATAGCCGTCAAACAGAGAGATATGTCTATACGGACCACGTTCCTTATGAGAGGGAGTCCATACTAACATCATGTTAGCACTAAATGATAAGCATCAATATGTCACTTTTAGACTTATAATCTACAT
>CANXYI010335499.1:0-12229 GCA_948208565.1 Hura crepitans | reverse complement strand
TAAATTTAATTTTTAAATAAATTTAAAATTTTAATTTATTTTTATTGTGTTTTTTTTTTAAATTGTTTTTTTAAATGTATTATAAATTTTTTTTTAAAAAAAAAAAAAAAAAAAAAAAAAAAAAAAAGAAATTTATAGGGTTAATTGAACAAGAATTTTATAAGAACATATTGTAAATGCTATAAAGCATAGGATGTAATGCCTCCTTAACTGTCTCACGAAAGATGTTGTTAGCGGGTGTTCCACTTTTTAAAGGAAAATTGTTAGAAAATGGTTGAGCAGGTGAATGACAAGGCATTTAATGTCAGTTTATAAGGCGAACAGCTAATGCTCAGAAAATAAAACGACACAATACGCGAAGAAAATTTAAAATTTAAAATTTGAAACCGTTCCATAAGAAAACTGCTTAGTTGATATATAAAGAACAAAACTCTTAGTAAACATCTAGTCAAATAGCACTTGAATTCATCAAGACCGATCACATGTACCTAATCCTTTATCAAGTTCACAAAAATCCACAATCAAGAGCAAGCAGTCTGATTCACATCTGCCAATTATATTAAAAACCAAACCTCTTAGGGGACAAAAGTCGATCCAAAATGGGCCAAGGTTGAAACAACAATGGTTAACTTTTCAAGCCCATCTCTATGGGGCCAATTAAAAGGAATTCTTGGAAAATAAGGCCACTTGGATAAAATATAACCAAATTTGTTATGGTTAATCATCTATGGTTAAAAGTGATTATGTGGCAAAAACCTAGGTTAACAGACTTGAGGAACAAGCAAAAGAACATATAAATAGCTCAAAAGTACAGCAAATTATCTCAAGACTCTCTGACTTTCTCTCTTTAAGGTCATATCCTCTAAATCTTCACCAACTTAGGCATATGAGGTTTAATCCCAATCAACCCAAGATAAGCTTTTGTTTTATTTCCGAGTTCTAAAGCAAAACCCTATTTTACTAGCCAATTGGACCATTCAATCAACCTCGATTCTAGCCTTGCCATTTTGGGATTTATAAATTATAATGTTAAATTTTATGTGTGTATAAATATTTTTTTTGAATAGATTAATTTTAACTTTTATCTATATAATATATGAAAATATATAGTATACATGTATATAAATAATTATATCTATCAGTTAAACTAAACAGCTAAACCAAATTCTATAATAGTTCAAGGTCTAAACCGTATAGAGGCAATTTTGAACCATTCAATTCCAAGCCAATCCGGCTCTTATTCATGCTTAAATGGATTCATGTATGATATATTATCCAACAAATAACATCTCTTTGCTTTTGTAATAATAATTATAATTATTTATATGTACTACAAGAATATTCTATTTTTAAATTTATATGCTACGAACAAAGATGTGGTCTCAAAATTTTCACAACTTTATCATTGGTTGGAAGGCTACACAATGTGTGATTGCTACATCTTGTGTAATCTTATGAGATCAATGTTATCATAACCGGACCGTGAATCAGACCAAATAACCAACTATTTCACAGTTCGATCGGTTTGACCACATCTTAATAACTTCACGGTTCAATAGTTTCAAAAATCAACAATTTTAATAATTTTAAAATGGGCTTTCATTTGCCCAAAATTGTTGATGCTCATTAAGCAAACTCTAAGGAGAAAATTATTCTCCAGGACCCTTGCAAAGAGCAAGTCTTTACAGATATCTCTTTGGGAATTTATGATGACACCTGTTCACGCATTTATTTGTTAGGCTATGGCACTTTATCATCTTTCGGGAGCTATAACTATTACGTTTTCCGCTATTTAATTCCACTATTTTTATTGTATTTTGTCACGTCCTTACTCAACAGAAAAAAAAAAGTAATTGTTTATAAACTCATGAAAATGTGCTAAATTATTTTATGCAATATGCCAAAATTGGATCCAAATGCATCTTGCTATAGATGTTTTAGAGATCGCATATAACATAAGATTTGATGAAATAATTAAAAAAAAAACCAAAAAAAGTTAAATAATTATTTGAATTAGACATTGATGGATACTTCATGTCAACAGGTTTTCATGGTAGGGCATACTTCATGTGAACTTCATAGGCCTTTTCTTATAAATGTAAATCACTTAAATGACGAAGAAAAGCAGGGAGAAAGGCTGTAAATATGTGGCTCCATGCCACCACTTATTATAGCTGGAGTTATCTTTTGCAGCCCCATTTGCAGATGCATACTGATGTGGATTACAGGTTGTCATGTTTCAAAAAGATTAGAAAGTAAAACATATTTTTGTGCTCCTTTGTTTAAATTAATCATTGAAATGTATAATCTTCTTTAGACAATGAATAATTTCTATTACTCAATTTTACAGTTGAAGGCCATTAATTTAATTATATTTATACGCATTTATATTGTCCCAAAAAGAAAACCGTTGGCATAGACCTACCAGATAACAGGTAAATATTGCAAGATATATTTTGATGACAAATAATCCTGCTTCAAAAGGAATTCGAGAGTTAAAAAAATTTTAATTTGATTGTTATTTATTTTTTATAATGTTAAAAAAATTAAGCCATTAAATTACAGTTTTTAATTAAAAATTATTTACCAAATTAGAATTGATATACACATTGGTTGTTTTTTTTATTAATATTGATTAATGTATACAATTATCTACTGATTTTTTTAAGGTTTTATAAATATTTTTTTGAACTAAATGAATAAAGGTTCAGTTGCTTGTCTCCAAACTTTATATATAAAGAATATTACTTAATCATTAATATTACTTAATTATTAACTTATTAGAGACCTATATTGTATTATAAAGGTATCTTACTTACTCAACTTCTTTTTTTTCTTTTCTTTTTATATATCCTTTATATTATTATGAATTTTGTTCATTTGTCAAATCATGATCCATTATGTATATTACAAACTAAAATCTCTATTGATCGCATCTTATATGCAAGTTCAATAGCAACAATTGATTGAAAGAGTTATTGACAAATCAAGCAATAAAGTGTTTAATGTATATTGTAGTATTTTCGTCTATATATGTATGATGTGTAACTATAAGACGATAAATAAGATTGTAAAAAAAAAACCATAATTTATTAGATTTAAATTGTACTAAATTTTTTTTTATGAGAGTTACATAAAATTGAAAACGAGAACTTAAAATCCTTCAATATATTAGTACTGATGTTTGTTTTATGTAAATATGGTTTTTATTTGTAAATTTCCATTTGGCTATTTGATAGTATATTTACTTATTTTGGAATTTTCTAATAGAGTATTTTATAAAAAAAAATGTTGGACACAATCTGAATTAACAGTTACTTTGCCTATGATAATGGTTGTGTTTTATTGAGGATGTAAGACAAAGAATTTGAGAAGTTGTTCACTACATATAATATCTATCTCAAAAAAGTAGTATTTTATTCTTGAACTAAACATCTTGTTATCCCATTGTTATTATTTATATGAACTTCTAATTCAATAAGAAAGTAAATGAATTGCTTTAATTTCACAAAATAAAGGAATATTTTTAAATTTTATTCTACTTTATATTATTATAAATAATTATTTTAAAAAGGAGAGTCATTTAACCTATTTGAAAAAGCATATATAAAATTTATTCATTCATGTTATTATATATATATTTCGATTTGATTGGATTTTAATATTACTCATACTTAAGAAAAATTAATTTTAACTTGTCTCTTTTTAGACTTTAATATATAATAAAATTTAACAAATAAATAATTAAATTCCGAAGTCCGGTAGTGCCTAGTAATGTATAGGATAAGCACAAAAATAAAGAAAACCTATATTCCACTCCGATATATAGATTCCTAATTTTCGAACCTGTAGATTGCAGTTCAAATATTATTTAATAGTTTAAAAGTAAAGAGTAAGTTTTTGTAGCCATGGCTTAAAAATAATAGAGATAATTATAAATTTCATCTTAATATTTAAAGATTATAATAATTATAAACATAACAGTTTTTTTTAACAATAATTAGCACCATCTATTTATTTTTTTAATAAAAAATCAAATTAGTAGGTGCCATGATGGTTATATATATATATATATATATATATATATATATATATATATTTAGCATTTGATGGACCCTATAATATGTCACCGCAACGGATTATCTAAATATATGTTAATATGATACTTCTGATAGATGGTGGGTATTTTTATTCAAGATTTTGAGCATGTGGTGGCTCATTTATTGCTTTTAATGAAAGAATAGACGCAAAATTTTAAGTGTTATGAAATAATAATTCAAAATTTATTGTGATATAATGAATGATTATTCGTAAAAAAATCGTATTTATTATAGATAAATAAACTCTATCTATTTTATATAGATAAATTATATTTATTGTAGATGAATTTTATCTATTTAGTATTCTTATTTTATTCGAAGCTTATTTGATAGGCATTACTTTACCTATATATACTCATTATACATCATTCAGAAATACACAACAAATAATAAAATAATTCATATTTTTATTTTACTCTCTATATTTATTGTTAAATTTAATTATTTAAATAAAATTTCAATTATTAAAACAAGTTACAATTTCAATTATTACTACGACCTTCTAACATTGAAATTAAATTTGTAATTATTTCAAAATTATAAATGATTTTTGCAATAAGCAATGGCATATGTAATACCAAATGGAAAAAGCTTAGAAACTCATTGAACTTCTTTGCGATGACTGAAACTATAGAAACTTTAAGAAAATAATTATAAATTTAACCCTAACATCTAGAGATCATAATAATCAAAATTTTAATATATTTTTTGTAATGATTCGAACTATCATTTCATAATAATTAGAATCTTATATCCCTTGTTCTGTCAAAAATCAAATTATTTAATTACATGACAATATATAGAACTCATCAAATGCTTAAAAATCTAAAAAAGTAAGTTCACTATTTATTAAAAATGTCGCATTAATATTATATCAAAATAATCCACTGCCATGATAGTTATACAAAACTTATTAGATATTGAAAATAATTAAAAAAATAAGCTCATTATTTAAGAAAAATGTTAGGTTAGTATTTCTTGAAGAAATCTTTGCATTTGATGAGTACGTACTTTATACCCGCTAAACAGTCAAATAGTTTAATTTTTAACAGAAAAATAAATATGAATTTTCAATTATTATAAAATGATAATTCATAATGTTAATTATTAAAAAAAATTATTAGTTCAAATATTAGAGTAAAATCTATAATTGTAAAAAAAAAAAAAACAACAAAGAGAGAAAGAAAGTACTTGATTCGTATTAAAAGTACTTGAAAGAGAGGACTCTCAAAATATCCAAAGAGCATATCTTTTGAGGATATTCATAATAGTACCTAAAGAAGGACCTCAAGGACAATGATTAACCATCAATAATGTACCACTGCCATGACCTGGTAGTTTTTAATTAACTTTGGTGATGGCCTGATGGGGACTCATAGTCGGCGTAACTCATTTCAGCTTTACGTGTGGTACCTAATCTTATAAGTTGATTATTAATAAAATTTGAAGGTGATATTTCTTCTATGGAATACATGTTTCTAACAAGTTTCGTTTACAATTTAACCTTATAAAAGTAAAAATATTAAAGGCTAGAAACATTTTTGTATAATCAAATGAATCTTTTCTTTCTTATGCTTGGTGGCGTCATAACAAGCAATATGCTACTGGCCATCATGCTAATTTGATCACCAACCGGCTTCTGCAAACAAATTGCACGGTGATGTGTTACATCTTTTAACAATAAATCACAAGAATCTAACTAATAAGGATATTATTTCTTTACAATTTCAATTAAGTAGACTCATGATAAGCATCTTGCTTTACAAGTAGGCCATACTTCAAGACTTGCAAAGTTTACTGACTGGTCGGCCAAGTTGACAGGCATAACCATGTGAAATAGGCCCACAGGGGACCCCAATCAGAGCAATCAAGCTTTTCCTTACTACATACACACATATATATGGGTGTGCCTTACCCGAAAACACCAACCTGTACCAAAATATCTTTCCTACTCTTCAAAGTTTCTACAAATTCAAATCTATCAAACACTTAGAGAAGAATTCAATATGGGGATTCGAATTCCAAGAATTATTAACTCCAAGCAAATTCTGAGAGGAATTATTTTGTCTCAGAAAACTGGTGATGTGCCGAAGGTTCATTTTGTTGTTTATGTTGGAGAAAATCAAAGGAAAAGATTTGCAGTCCCAATATCGTACTTGAAGCATCCTTCATTACAGATGTTGTTAAGTAAAGCTGAGGAAGAATTCGGATTTCATCATCCAATGGGTGGCCTCACAATTCCTTGTGGTGAAAAAGTCTTCACTGATCTTGTCTTTAACATATAGAAGTGTAGGACACACACACACACACACACACACACACACATATATATATATATATACTGTCTAACACATTAACTTACGTAGCAATTTTTGATTGAGAAAACGAAAGTAAATATGTTAAATTTTTTATTGTTCACATTATGTAATGATCACATTTGTGAAAAGTTTGAGTTCCAATTTTTAACATTTCTCTTCCTTCTCATGGAATCCATATTTCTTGGTGTCAATGAACACTTGAAAAAGGAAAAACACGTATAATTGCTATTTCCTCCGTAGTTGATTTTTGTAGACTTCTAACAATTGGCCGATAAATGTTTTGGTTGTAATCTGATCTTTTTTTTTTGTTAAATCCAATGCCAACGAAAATTAAAGCTATTTATAATTTCTTTCTTTCTTTTTTTTTTTTCCCAAAAATTTTGTGTTCCTGGAAAAGGTTTTGCTTTTTGAATGCCAAGGGATTTCTCATTTCTACTTCAAATTTGAAACCAAAATTGAGTCCAAATAAGACAACATCAATAAATCCTTACTATGTATAAGCATAATTCTTTTGAATTTTTTTGTAGATTCTTGCTAAAACTGATAAATTTGTTCTGAAATTGCGATGATTGAACTCAATTAATTTGATCAACCATGTATATTGGAATTTTTGTTATTTTGTCTTTAGGAACTTTATTTTAGAAATTGCAGGGTTGATTATCATATAAGGTGGAATTTTCACTGCTCAAACATTCTGGACAAGGAGCATTTTAGCTTACAGACAATGTTTTTTGTTCACGTAAGCCTAAAGTCGTAAATCCTAATAATTAATAATTGAAATGCGGGTATCTTGCACATTGTTGTCCTTACTCACCATGGCTAAGCTAAATTAATGGTTTACCTGCAAAAAACATCCTACGTAAACTGATCAAATTTATAAATATCCAATTTTGCAAGGTTTTAAATAACAAGTATCAATTTAAAATATAAGCTAAAAGATTAAATTTAAATTTGCAATTACCTATTAATTATATCAATGCATATTCACATAAGACTCATAGTAGTAAGAATAAAATTTATTGATCAATCATACAGAAAAATGATTTTAAATGGGACCTGATTGTAGGGATTAGCCATGTGAACTGCACTGCTGTCTGTCCTACAGAGTTTAATGCAAAACTATTACAATATCTTTTCTGAGGTTCAAAGACTAACAGTACCTTATGACTTATGCGGTCACTAGCAGTGAGAAACATTGTCATATGAACCAATTTTTTTTATTTAATTTTTTCCTTAATCATTTTTTTATCTATTTGTGATGCTGAATGATGATGATCAATGTATTCATTTGATCATGATCTTTCACAAATATGATTAGTAATCGTTTTAGTTAATATCTGGTTTTAAATGGACCTGGGAGAAAATAGAATGCTGGAGTCAATCCCAATTGAAATAGTTACAGCAGAGAGAATGAGTCCGAAATCTGTCTTAATCATCTATTTCGTAGGCAAACAAACCATGTGGGTTTTGGTGAAATGTGTTCTTTAGGGACCATATTGCAATTGCCACAAAATTTATTGGCGGGTGTGGTCAGGAATCTCTTTGCTTTACATGTATATATATGTGCCTTTACTAAAGGATGGAAAACCATTGCCAATTGATGCTTTACTTTACATTCAAGAATTTGAAAAGTCCATTAATCCAACGAATTCGAAAGAATTCAATAATGGGTACACGCTTGCCAAGAATCATGAATGCTAAGCTGATGTCTTACTACGATGACAGGAAGCTGCAGATGTTCCTAAAGGCCACTTTGTTGTATATGTAGGAGAAAATCAAAAGAAGGGATACACAGTTCCAATACCGTGCTCAAAGCATCCTTCCTTCAAGAATTTGTTGAGTCAAGTTGAAGAAGAGTTTGGGTTTAATCATCCAGTGGGCGGTCTTATTATCCCATGCAGTGAACATGCCGTCACTAATCTCATTTTCAGTTTGTAGACATTAATGTAATACAGAAGGTCGAACTCATGTTAAAATGCACCGACCAATATGTGTAACCATTTTTGATTTGAGAAATACAAGCAACTATGCTTTGGATTCTTTTATTTTCATATCAATTTACTATCAGAATTAAGGAATTTCAACTCCTTTTTCTTGAAATTTTATGGTGGTCATTTGCAATAACAAATGAAATGTTATTAATTCTATATCTTTTTGTTATCTTGTTCAATTAATCCATTCGGAGATTTCTTTGCAGTTGATCAACAGATTTGTCAAAATGACATGAAAAGTCCATTTACATGATGATTTTTTTTTATGATTTATTAATGTATTATTTTTCATGATATCTCATGATTTTATAAAATATTATAATGTACAATATTTGAAAAAATTGTACTATTTACAATGATTTTATAATTACATTTTAATTAATGAAACATGTAAAATTATTATCTAAATAAATTATAAACTTGATTTTATTTAGCATGAATAGTTGAAGGGTGTAATGAGTTAAAATTGGAAAAAAAAATAGTGTACGATAGAAAATCACCAATTTGATGGTTCATAATTTTGCTCTTTTTTATGATTTTAAAACTATAAAATAAAATCATATAGTAGGATACCACCATTTTAATTAATGCTATTAAAATCAGATTAGATAAATAATCGAAAAACTAACTAGGTCAAGATTGGACCGGTTGGATCGGAACCGATTAGATTGAATCAAAATTTTCTTTTTTTTTTTGAAAAATATAATTATTTATCAAAAATTAAAAATATATGAGAAATAACAATATATAAAAAGTAAAAATATATCGAAAAACCTAATTTGTAATCAAATTTTTATATAAAAATATTTAATTTCAAGTAATTTATGTTAATATATAAATTTATTAGCGTAAAAAAAAAAAGAAAAAGTGAAAAAATGAGCACATTGAGACTTAAACTTGTCTTAAAGGTTTTAAAACCAAATAAACCATTTGAACTAGATAATATACTTTATGTAAGGTTATATCAAATTTTTATAAAAAAAATGCACCATTCAGTTTTTTATATCAAACCGAATTCGATCAGCAGTCAATTTGTGGTTGAACCAGTCTAGTCTGATTTTGATAATATTAACTTTAACGAAGCAAATATAGAGTAGAATGCATTAAGAATCCACGAAAAAAAAAACATAGAGGAATTGTTGTTAGATCATTAGATCGTTAAATTTTTTGTTAAAGAATTGTGAAAAATACACCTTCAAAAACTCCAAATACATATCCGCAACAAATCAAGGAAGCAAAGAAGAGAAATTATATTTATAGCCAAATAGATAAAATAAAAAGAACAAGTCTAAAAAAATTATAGAGAAAATATGAAAAACAAAGAAATCAGAACATAAAAGCTAGAGATATTGAAGGGAAGCCAAGCATAACTCTGAATAGCAACTTGAAACTATCAGCTAGATTTTAGAATTAAGAGAAGAGATTTAGAAGAAAATGAAAGTTTTAATTTGATTTGTGACAAGAGATTGAGAATAGATTAGTGATTTAGAGAGTATTATTATGGGGTTTTAAGTGAATTTGGGTGAGTGGAATTAGGAAATGAAGATGAAAAGGGAATAATAGGAGGGTCTCTTAGTGTTCTATATAAAGAAAAAAAGGGGGGAAAAAGAACATGCTTTTTGGAAGAAATGAAGTGTGACACCTTTTACTTTATCCAGACTCCGGCCAATCATCGAGCCCAACTAAGGTGTGCACGCATATCGAGATATTCAAACTCACTTATATCATTAGTTGTTATAAAACATTCTTATTAAAACATTACGTGTGAAAAATAGGAGTTTTCAAAAACTTTTTTAAATAGAGTTACATATTCAGAATTGAGATCCTCATACTAAAATTTTGACAACATAATGGTTGTATTGGGCACTATCCCAAATTTTTGAATAGTAACCAGCATAAGAAAAATACAGTTCTAAAACTTTTCACACTTCCCTACAACATTCATGTGATCCTCTGATTACTCCATAACACACAAACATAATCACAATCACAAGATATCTCAACCTTGGGAAGAGATATCGTACAATAAAATACATAATTTAATAGTTTATAAGGGTTTACAAACTTTAAAGTCTAAAATGAAACATTTTAGACAATTTAGGCCCATTCCATTACATTATATATTGAGTGCTACCTATACATCATAGATTATACTATATTTACAAATTTTTACTAAAAGAATGGCCTTCTCTTGATAATCTTGATATCTTAAGGCTTGAGTCTCAAAAAGTCTTCTTACTTACGCATCGTAAACAAATGAGATGCTAAATGAATGCTTAATGGTGTAATCGAAGTAACATGTGCTATAGACATTTTAACATACCATATGTATATACAATTCATTTTTGTGCATAACTAGTACATGTATTTCATAATACTCACGCAAATGGTGATATGCCATATTCATGACCAAAAACATACATCATGTATAAAGGCATCCATCTCATACATATGTGGCAAACCTGTATTTAAAATCGACAAATAGTCATAATGAAACATTATCGATTAATACATGCAATTAACTACCATTTTAGTCATAATATATTTATTATAAGTAGATTTTCAAATTATTGCCATAGTCTATTAAGCCTATTTTGGATTATTCCAACACTATGGATAACGGGATCAAGATATGTGCAGTGGCCCATATTTTGGTCCTTACAATTGCTGCACCAGTATGTAAGAAGGTTATGCAGTACCCATCTATGCTTATGTGGTTTCATCCACATATAGTTGTGTAGTGGCCCCTTGGGACCTTACAACGGTTGCATCCATATGGGATCCAAAGATCATAAATATAGGTCTTTGGGTCAAACTAAAACTATACCCATAAATCCATAACAAAGCACTAAAGTGCCCTAGCAGCTGCTATATCCCCTAGCTGACCGGCTAACCTATCCATTTCTATGTAGTTGCATCTCATGGGATAAAATGGTGTGTTTTTAGTTTCACCAACTTAATTAAGTTTAAATAGCTTTTAACTTATTTCTTTTAGCTGTCAAGAGAGTAAAAATGATTAATTTCATTAAAAATGTCATTTTAGCGATCATACACCTTTTAACATGCATTTACGCCATATTTTTGCCACATGCATATCCAAACACCATTTTTATTTCATTTATGGCTTTCACCATGTATTCACCATTTACACATTTATTTAAGCTCATAAGTTCACTCAAGACACATTATGCCTAAATGTCCATTCCTTTATCCGTATTATGGTATACTTAGTGTTTAATCACACTTTTAAGCTTATATCGGGTTTAGAGCCTATTTTGGTTCTAAACTCCATTCATACATGATTTCATTCATGTTTATAGTCACAAGCAATACATCAAACATGTATGCACACTATTTCTCACATTTCATGAGTTCTTATGCACATGCACTCTCATGGTGCCATTTGGCCATGTATACCTATTTGGCATTATTTACATTTTCATAGCTATAATTCACCACTTTTACATACACATAATTAGTGCTTATATCATAAAATTACAAGCCTTATGACCAAATTAGGCCATTCGGCCATTAAGCCATTTTAGCTATTAATTAGTCATTTTTATTCTAAATTGCTTCCTAATTATATGTAACATGGCCATTGCTCCATTCAACACAAAATTACATATTACTCATGCTCTATGATCATAAATGCTCATACATGTGCATGGTGCTTCATTTCTTTATCTTAACCCTAACCATACCAAATTCATGTTTTTATGCATCACTTAACCTCATGCATTGTCTGCTAACATTCAAGTGCTAAAGACATTTATGGTTACACTTTGACCGTTCGGCCAACACCCTAAAAACAATCACA
>CANXYI010335417.1:0-10287 GCA_948208565.1 Hura crepitans | reverse complement strand
TTTATGATGTTAATTAAAAGTTTTTAAGTGGTAAAAATTGTTTTCACATGAATGAGATTCATAAACTTGCTCAATTATCAATATTGTCTTAATTTTGAATCGTGTAATGGTCATCTTTGTCAATTAAGTTTCTCATG
This sequence comes from Hura crepitans, assembly GCA_948208565.1. NCBI lineage: Eukaryota > Viridiplantae > Streptophyta > Magnoliopsida > Malpighiales > Euphorbiaceae > Hura > Hura crepitans. Next base: position 10,150 of record CANXYI010335417.1, on the reverse strand, counting down.
GGTTGAATTATTGAAGGGGTAAATTTAATTTGAAAAAATTGGTTATTACAGGTCTAAAAAGGTTCCAATGGCTAGTAGAATTGTTCTAAAATTGTTTTAGGTCAATTTCACAATCAATGTTGCAATAGATTTTATTGTTTGCTTTGGATTTGATTATCAATGCTCTATAATTTAAAGATTCTTAATTGAAATTAAATTTCAATTTGATTTTATGTTTATTTTTCTAGAAATATATGATACATAACTTTTTGAATTTATTTAAATTAAATCACATGTTGATTAACTAAATTAAATTTGGGGTAAAGGTGATTTTATCATGCATTGACACCAGGTCCTAGAGTGTACAAGTTTGGATTACCTATTGATGAAAACAAGATAAGAAATCTGGATAAGAGAATTTGAACATCTAGCCTACAATCATTTTTTAGCTAGTGGGCCATTTTCAACATAAAGTCTAAAATCTCAAAGGTTTTGGATTTCAAAAATGTTGTTGAGATAATAAATGAGGAGTTTTTATAGGTTTTCAACAAAACTACTTTGTTTTGGCTAGAGCTAAAATAACCATTTACATATCAAAATGGCCATTTTAATGGCTCCCAAAATGGCCATTTTGACTTTTAAAATGGCCATCTTAAGGGCCTTGACAATGGCCATTTTGCATGCAAAAAAAGGCAATTTTATGAGGTGTCCAAAATGGTTGTTTTGATATGCCCTTGACTTAGCTATAAAAGATATTAGTGATGGTAGAAAAAGGACTTTTCACAAATTTTAAAAGATGTATAGTAAAAGGAAATATTTTTATACTCTATTAGGATTTTTTATCGTAAGTTTTAGAAATCATTTTTTGGTGTAAACCAGAGTTAAAGGGGTAAGGCTATCTAAAGGGAATTATACTTGATGATTTTTATCACTCTTTTTGCTTTTCATATCTTTTATTTGTTGGTTTTTTTTGTATGGTCTATTGCCTTTTTTTTATTTTGCTAATGTCTGTTTGGCATTTCATTTTATTGATGCTTGTGAGATTTGCTTAATTGGCTTAACATCTATCTTTTCAGTATTTTCATTCTATTGAGTTAATTATTTTTCTCTTATTATGATATGATTTCTATGTTGTTCTATTTCTTTCAACTAGAATGTAATATAGGGAATTGCAATGTATTTTTTATTTTTATTTTAGTTTAGTTTATTTCTCCATATATTCTATGAATTTTGTAATAAGTAGAAAATTATTTTTATGCCATCAAAAAATAATTAAAATCAATTTCTACCTAGTTAATCAATATTTTCTAATAAAATGAATTTTGACTTTATTTAATAAATGTTGTAATAATAAAATCCATTTCCATAAATCGACTTTTGAGAACCAAAGTTCTTAATAAAACCACTTGGTAAGCAAGAACCAAAGATCTCAAAATAATCAATTACTTAATTTGATATATGTCTTTTTTCAATTTTATGCTTACCTTTCACATTTGTAAATATATTTAGTTTTATCCTCAACATGACAAATTGTTTAATTTCAAAGTTCTAAAATACTATTGAGAAAAAGGATAAAATTGTAAATTCAATCTAGTATTCTATATTAACTTGAGATATAAATAAGAGTAGGGTTTCCTACCATTCTTTAGGTTTAGCGCTGCAAGGTACTTCCTAACTTTAGTTGGGTGGTGACTCTAACCTTGTGGTGCCTAACTTGCACTCCCATATTGATTAATTAGGGATGGCTCGGGATTCTTTGAATCACCTTATTCTCTTTTGGGATTTAAAGAGTGATGATCAAGTTAAGTTTGTAGCAATTTTGGTTAACCTGTCTTAGAATTTCAAAATCTAGTGACTCACTAGGGTTGCCATGAGACCATGCTTTAAAAGTACCTTAAATTAATATTGAATTGATGTTTTGAATTTATAATATTATCTTTTTTTTTGAAATAGCATTGCATGATAGAGCCTTAGAATAGGTTAGGCATCCCTTTTTACCCTTAATGCCTTTTCAAAGCATGAACCCATTTTCACTCAATTTGGGGGAATATTAAAGGTGTCATCAAATCTAAGCCTTATTCTTATAAGGTGTATTAAATGGTGAATTGATTGATCAAATGCTCATTACGAGATAGACTCATTATTAAGGGACCATACTTGGATGACCATAACTAGTTTGACCTAACTTAAGCCTATGTAATGACTAATAGTAACTTCCCTTAAGTCCCTATAAAATTTGCATTATTTCTTATGTGGAGCTGTATATGTGAAACATGATTTAACTATCCCAAAAAGCTATTGAATCCATTGGGTATTTTTAAACTATAATAGGCTAAACATTGTACTTTTATTCAATTGAACATATCTAATACCTATAGCTCAAAATTTTTAGCATGTGCCTTTTTAATCTAAATGTAATAATTTTTAACTTTTTGTTGTTCATCATCAAAGTCTATCAAGACCCCTAATTTCCCATGGGTAAGCCCTCATAGGATAGATGTATGGACCTTATGTGTGGGATGAATTAAGGTTAGAAGGCATTTATGTGTGTTGTTATTCCATACATCCATATGCATATACATTTCATGCATGTCATGTATCATGTACTAACCCCTTGCCTTACAAACATCATAGATCTTGTGTAAGACAATTAGATTAAGGGTCTTGATAGTTGAATAGTAAGAAGAGAAGTCATTACCATAGACCATATAAAAATGGCAAAATAGAAAGATAATGATGCACCTATCATGCAAGAGATTGATGCCAACATTGATTAGAATTTTAAAGAATTTGTAAGGAAGATCACATCCATACTATCCAAGGCATTAGCTAGAATAACACCTATAACACCACCTCTTCCAAAAACTCATAAGCTATGCCTATTACACCATCTACACAATCAACTGCTTTTTAAAGGCATTGATATAAAGGTCAGGGATCTAAAGAAAAAGCTTAGGGGATTGGCTTTTACATTAATCTAAGTTTTTACTATTATGAGGCTTTTAAAGAAGAAAAGTGAAAGAAATAAGTAACTATGCATAGGGTGGAAAATGCAACCATGAAGAAGTTGAAAGAGAAAATAAAGGATATGTCTAGGCTCTTTAATATGTGTAAAGGTATAAACCCTAATAAGCTAAATTTAGAATTTGAGGAACTATTACTAGCCTAGTTTAAGATGCCGGAGCTGCCAAAGTTTGATAGCACAATGGACCTAAGAGATTATGTCAAGTAGTATTTACTATTATGCATGGCACAGAGCTAAATACTAAATAGAAGTTAACTTACTTTAGCCTCACTTATTAAGGAAGAATAATTAATTGCTATCATAGGCTAGAGAAAGGGTTAAAGAAGATTGGAATAAGTTAACATAAGTTTTTTTAGCTAACATGACTACAGTACACATTTGGAAGTTACCATGAAGGTCCTTGAGTTGTTTAAGCAAAAATCTAATGAGACTTTTCTAAAATACTTGATGAAATAGAGGTCGAAGGTCCTAGATATAAGGAAAAAACTTAATATGGCATATCAAATAAATATGTTTATTAGGAATGCCAATAGTTACTTAATTAAAAGGGATCAAATATTTGGAATCTTTTAAAGATATTGCCATATAAATGAAGAGTATGCTAAAGCAAATGAGAGTGCTGAGAATTTTAACAAGAAGATTACAAATATTAGGCATAATTAAGGGAGAAGTATTACAAGAATAGGAAAGATAGTTAAAGTGTTAGCAACCACCAAGTATTACTCAAACTTGTGTAAGTCTCTATCATTGTTCTTGAAATGCTTTTAGAATGAGGAAAAACTTTAGCCATTGCAACCATCACTAGCAAGGAATCAAGGATCACCACACCATAGAGCTAACCTCTATTGTCACTTCCACTAACACACTAGACATGATACAGGACAATGTCATAACTTCAGAGATCACATTTAAGATCTTATTGAATCTAATCAAATCTTTAATCCTGAGAAGAGATAGAATGACCAATGGTCCTATTCAAGTGTTCCTTCATTAGTTTACATGAAGAACTCAGGGCTTTTGAAATGGTATGTGTAACAGTATCTATATAGGAATCAGTGTTTAGGTATAGGGAAGAGTATTGATAGATCAGAGGTAGTGAATTTCACATGGCTATCGATAGTGAGAAGGAAAAAGATGTAGTTAAGGATTTATAAATGGATTCAAAAAGAGAACAAGAAAAAAAAGGAAGCTAAAGCAGTGAATCAAAGTGGTTGAGTGGTATCAAAGGTAGAGAAAGAAACTCTTGCTCTAGTATAGAAAGAGGAGCACTCTCTAATGAAATAGTTAAAAAAAACTCCTATATTGATTTCAAAAAGGATATTTTATGACAATCCCTTTCACATTGCTAAAAGATAGTAGAGGCATTATGTGCCTCAATGATTTTAATGACATTTACCCTATCATAATTGGTAAAGTTTGTTAAAAGAGAGGGAAAAGAGGTTTAATTTTTTGCTAATACGGATTTGCCACCAAAAGGGCACCATTATAACCAGCCTTTATACATAAAAGCTAAAGTGAATAGGAAGTACACTGCATTTGTGATGGTGGATCCTAGTTCGTTAATCAATGTTTTTCTTTTAAAGGTTGTAGCAATATAAAAAATCAAAGAATCTATGAGTAAAAAGTCAAAGATCACAATCATGGCTTATAAAAATAAATAAGGGAATGCTTATGACATATTCAAGTTGAAGGTTAAGACTGGAGTTATAGTAAATGACATTGAATTTGCAGTACTTGACATTCCTTCTAATTTCTCCTTGCTTTTGGGAAGGCCTTGGTTCCATAAGTTATGACGTATACTTTTGATACTGCACTAAATGATAAAAGTCCATCATAAAGGTAAGGTTGTGACCATCAAAGCTAGGGAGAACCAAGTTTCTATGCTAAAGATCACAAAGCAACAATCCAATAACTTTTTCATAGCTCGAATCTTTTTGAATGAAGTAGAGGATAGTTTGAAAGTTGTTACCATTTTAAAGAAGATAAATTATTTGCTAAGAATAGGTTTGAGAAGCAAGTTTTAGGGCATAAATCTTTGAAATTGAACAAAGAGAAGATATCCCATTTATAAGGTAGACAGTCTGAGATTCAAAAAGTGTCAGATATTATTGAGAGTTTGAGCCATCAATGATATAAGGCAAAGTGGTACCAAGGTTCGAATCTTCAATGATGCTTTCAACTAAAAAGTTGGTAAAGTTAAAGCTATTTCTGATTTTTGCGATGAAGAAGTTATGATGAAATTGTTTATATTAGAGATAGAGCATAAAGAAGAGATCCTGACTGCAACCATGGTAGATCACTAAAAGAAATGGAATATGAAAGATGTAGAAACTAAAGTAGCTTTGTCATAAGGTATTAATGATGTTCTTTTTATTCCTAATATTTTTTATAATGATATACCCATTGACATAAATAATAAGATTAACAATTTTGCTTATTTTTATGATTTATTAACTTATTGAATCATGCATAAGTATTATCCTAACTTGACATATTTTCATTAATTTAATTAGCACAGCTCTATTTAATCTTGGTAGCAATGATAATCACAAAGAGATCTTAATTGCATCTAGCATAACTCCTGATGAAAGGATATAATTTAAGAGAATATTGAAAAGTTATGAAAAGTGTTTGCTTAGACCTACGAGGATATGCTTGGAATTGACAAAATGATAACTCAGCATGCCATTTTCACATACCTTAACATCACAAAAATTGAGAATGATAAGACCAAATTAAGCTAAAAAGATAAAAGAAGAAGTGCACAAGCAGGTAGAAGCCAAGTTCCTTAAAGAAGTCTAGTATTCAACCTAGCTTATTAATGTTGTTTGAGTGGCTACGAACAATGGAGTCGTAAGAATGTGCATAAACTATAAAGACTTAAACAAGCCATGTCCAAAAAATGATTTCCAATTGCCAAATATCAATGTGTTAGTTGATAGCACTATGAGGTACAAAATATATAGTTTCATCAATGGATATATGAGTTCTAATTAGATTCTAAATAAGATAATCGACAAGATAAAGACAACATTATCACAAAATGTGGGAATTTTTGTTATGGAGTCATGCCATTTGGATTGAAAAATGTAGGTGCTACTTATTAGAAGATGGCTACAAAGATTTTGGACGGATTGATTCATAAAAAGGTTGAGGTTTATGTGGATGACATGGTGATCAAGTTTGATACTAGAGAATGACATTTCGAGTCTCTAAAAAAGTTCTTCCAATGGATTAAGAAATACAAGAAATGCATTTTTAGGGTGACATCGAGAAAGCTATTAGGCCACATAGTTAGAGAGGAATAGAGGTTGATCCATATAAAGTTAAAGCAACCATAGAGATACTAATACCAAAGAACAAAAATGAGATCAGATGATTTTTTTTGGAAAAATATAGTACATTAATCGATTTATTGTAAAGCTTACCATAATATGTGAGCTGATCTTTAAACCTTTGAGGAAAGATCAACTAACCAAATTAAATAATAGTTGTCAAAAAGCTTTTGATATCATTCGAGAATATCTAGTAAAACCCACCTATTCTCTAAGCTCTAAGATTTAGAAAGCCTTTGATTTTGTATTTGTCTATAAAACTAAACTCGATAGGGGTAATGATTTCATAGGAAGATAATGTCAATATATAATTTGCCACTTATTAATTGACTAAGTAATTTCTTCCATATGAAGTAAAGTATGTGGAAGTGGAAAAGATGTGCCAAGTAGTAGTTTATGCTTCTAAGAAACTCAAGCATTACTTTTAGTCATATTCCATGTAGGCAAATACTCTTTGATGAAGGTTTAAATAATAAAGGTGCTAATGCTAAAGTAATTTTAGTAAATCTCAAAGGGGAAAGTTGCCTATAGCAAAGAAGCTGTGATTCAAGAAAATAAATAATACAATCAAATATGAATGTTGTGCTTATGGTTAAAAGTATTCTTGACTTTAGTTGCTAAAGCAATAGAAGTTTATTATGATTTATCTCTTATAGTATGCCAGATTAATGGTGAATGGTCTTTTTGTGAAGATAAGCTAATGTCATATGTAGAACACTTGAGACTCCTTAGCATCATTTGATATGTGTACTTTTTGTTATATTTCAAGAGAAGAAAACTTGCTTGCAAATGCTCTAGCTATACTCGTCTTCATGTGGGATAACCTAATAGGTCTAACCATGAAACCAAAATTATTACAAGTTCAAAAAAGCCTTGTTACAAGGTTAAAAAGTGATGGGATTGGAATTGGGTGGTGATAAATCATGGTTTTATGATATTTAGGATTATCTAGAAATAAGGAACCTACTAGAAGATGCCACAAAGAGGGATAAAAGATTACTAAGAAGGTGGTCCACTCAGTTTATTACTATTCATGGAATTCTTTAAAAGAGATAGGTAAACAATATTTAGCTTCATTATTTAGACAAAGATGAAGTAGAAAAGGGTGATAGAGGAAATTCATTTAGGATTATGTGGCATACATATAAATGTGTTAGCTTTAGCAAAAAAAGATCATAAGACATGGATTCTTCTAGAAAATGATAGATAATGACTATTCAGTATATGTCAAGAAGTGCCAAAAGTGCTAATAGCACAATGATCTAAACCACCTACCTTTATCGAAATTATGTAGCTTATCTACACCCTAGCCATTTGTTAATTAAGGAATTGATATAATTGGGGAAATATATATGATGGAATTAAATTGACACTGACTTATTATGGTGGCTATTGACTATATTTTTAAATGGTCAAAGCCAAATCTTTCCAAAAATTAGGGGTGAAGGAAATAGCCAGATTCATGAAAAAAAGCATCATATATAGATATGGGGTCCTATACCATATAGTATTAGATAATAGAGGCACAATTATGAGGGGAAACAAAAGTGCTACTAGAAAAGTATAGGATTCAACATCATAAGTCTTCTCTATATAGAGTGCAAGCCAATAGGGCAGTCAAAGCAGCTAATAAGAACTTACAAAATACTTTAGCCTAGACAGTCATAAGCAATAGGGATTGGTAGAAAAACTTCCTTTTGTTCTTTAGGGTTACTGAATAACAAAGCAAATTTCCATAGGGGCCACTCCATTTTTCCTAGTCTATAGGCTGGATGTAGTGCTTCTAATAGAGATTGAGCTAAAGTCTTTAAGGATCAATATAAAAGTTGAAATCAGTGTAAAGGACTGGGTTAGGTAAAGGTTGTAGCAATTGAATGTATTATATAAGAAGAGGATGAGAGCTAGCTACCATAACCAAATATACTAGAAATGCTTGGCTAGGGCATTCATCAAATAGGTTAAATGTTATAAATTAAAAAAAGGGAGATTTAGTCTAAAAACAAATGAGACCTAAAATAACTGATCCCAAGGGGAAATGTAAACCAAGTTATAAAGGTCTCTTTATTCTTAATCACATTTTGCTAAATGGAGTCACAATTATTATAGATAGTGATGGTAATAAGTTCAAAGAGCAAGATAAATTGGATTATTTGAAGCAGTTATACATTTAAAAAAAAAAGAGAAGCCCATAGGTTGAAAATAAAAAAATGTTGGCCAAACTAAAAGTGGGCACCCAAATAGGATGAAAACCAAAGAAAGGCATCATATATAACAATTAAAGGTTAAAAGAAAATGGTCAATCATGAAACCCCACAAGCGCTAATTGATAATAGGAGTTGAGATGCATTAAAATTTCCCTTCATTAAATAGAGAAATAGATTATTGCATTAATGTCCTATTGTGATTATCATATAAGGCCTCAATGATGCAATTAGATAGGACTATAAAAATAAGTAAAATTATTAAACTTTTTATTGATTTTGTTTTTAACTTTCAAATAAAATGACATTGTTCTCCTCTTTTTGCTAACACTACATTGCATTTTAGCCATCCTGATTCATTGTCATTTGTAGAACTCTTTATCACTCTTTATACTATTCACTAGTTTAAAAGTTATAGTTAAAAGTTGATGATACATTTACCTTCAATGGCAAGCTCACTAGCAGTCAAAAATCTAGTGGAATAATTTTTGCTAGTATCCATTCAATAATCAAAGAAGGAAGGACACTCATAGTGTCAAAGGCTTCCTAGGGGTAGTTGGGAACACAGTTGGGACAATAAGGCATAACATTATAAGAAAATTGGACACCTAAAATTGTAGCAAATTCTTCCATAATAGGGAATAATTCTTGAGTTATGAGTTATGAAGCAAAACACATAGGAAATTGTGTCCTAAAATCGAGAAGCTGCATGCAAGAATTATCAGTCGAACTTGACTCTGTGTAGAAACTTTAGTCTATTAAAGCCTACTAAGAAAGGAATTTCCCATGCAGTAAGTGCATCAAGTAGGTGTTTTAATGAAGTATTGAAATTTTCTCACCATTATGAAGAAAATTAGGCTTGCATAAAGATATAAAAATGCATAAAACATGCATTTTATACCTATCATGGTCACATTATTGTCTTAAAAATGGTTGTTTTTCCTTGGGCAAAATGCCTATTTTAAGCCCTAAAATGGCCATTTAAGTTACCACAAAATGGTTGTTTTGGTTCTTTACCTATAAAGATAGCCATTTTCCTTCATTTTTATGCCTAAATTTTTGAATTTATATTTTTGCCATTGCAAACCACATTTTACTATAAAATGCCTTTGAAGAAGCAAAAAGCAGGCCACAAAAGTTTCATATCCCCTTTTATATACATCTTTTAACTTGGCTCGCATCTAATGAGTTTGAGTAGTTTAATAGCCTTGCTAGTGTAAGCTAGATTGGGAGTAGATATTTATACCCATACACCTTAGCAAACTTGAAAGCATTGTAGCAGGTTTACTAGCTCCTTAATTGGGTTAGGTGGCACCTGCTTTACATGATACTCTTACTTACATAACTAGTAGTCAATTTCTAGTTCCTAAGTACTCTTCGATATAGGTGAGCTACATTTTTAAACCCTACAAGCATCTAATTCAAGGTTAAAGGGATTAAATATGCCTTTTTACTACACTGATCTTTAGAGCTCCTCCACATCTCTAAATGGAGCTCTAGACCTCCTAAATTACCTCATATAGCAGTGAGAGTTAATTGGTCACCTTGAGATCATTTACTAGGCTAGCTACACCAAGGCAACTCTATTACAAGATCCATTTCATCCTTAC
>CANXYI010335407.1:0-12152 GCA_948208565.1 Hura crepitans | reverse complement strand
TTGAGTGTCACGAGCAGATTCCAATCAACTTATGGAGAAGAACATTGGGTAGCTATCAAGAATATCCTTAAGTACTTGAGAAGGACTAAGGATTTATTCTTGGTATATAGAAAGGGAGACTTGCAAGTTAGTAGGTATATTAATGCAAGTTTTCAGTCCGACAAGGATGACTATAAGTCTCAATAAGTTTATGTGTTTATTATGGGTAAAGGAGCAGTTGTTTGGAAGAGTTCCAAACAAGATACAATTGCAAATTCAACTACTGAAGCTGAGTACATAGCAGCTTCCAATGCAGCAAAGGAAGCAGTTTGGATCAAAAAGTTCATCACTAAACTAGGAGTGGTCCCTAGCATTATTGATCTAATACCATTGTATTATGATAACAATGGGGCTATCGCACAAGCTAAGGAACCACGGTCTCATCAGTGATCCAAACATGTTCTCAGGCACTACCACCTGATCTGAGAGATCATTGGTAGATAAGATGTGAAGATTGAAAGGGTCCCCATAAATTAAAATGTAGCTAATTCTCTCAAGAAGGCATGGTATAAAAGGAAGTTCAATCAATATGTAAATGCCATGCGCATTAGGTACATGGGTGATTGGCTCTAGTGCAAGTGGGAGAATGTTAGTTGTATGCCCTAGAGCATAGCATATTATATACATAGAAACTCATTTATTAATGAAAAGGTACATGGGTGATTGGCTCTAGTGCAATGAGTTCTTAAAACCTATAAACATAGATAGATAGAAAAAGTACTTCTGATAAAAAAAGTTTGCCAATTTGAAAACCCCAAAAAAGGCATGTTAAGCAAAAATTGTGACACTCCATGAGGTGAAAATTTGAAATAAACACTTCATATAGAAGTTAAAGGAATAGAAAGAAAATAATCAATCAAGAAAACTTGAAAAGGTCAATTGATAATGGTAGTACTATCAAAGGGCAACTAATATATTTATCAAGATTAAGTAGGTTAATCTTAAATGCAATTGATAATAAGAAATGCTTGGTCATGATCATGGGTATGCAAACTTCTATCTAGTAGGAAACATCATACAAATAACTAAATTCTAAAAACCTAGATACAAGCCCTCTGATAAGCTATAAAAGATGTATCCTGGATCTTTTTATTTAATACAAGTGTCCGCTTGTCTCTAGATGTACTAATAATCCAATCTTTGTATTGATGATTTGTACTCGTGTCACTAGCTTCACGGTCAGCTACATTCTTTAGCATAGAATGATGTTTCCACAAGTCTAGATATGATCACAAGAAATGTCATGTCAAGCACCAACCTTGAAAGCCCAAATGTTCAGAAAGTACTTGTTACTTCAAGGCAAATTGCCTCTGAATATGATAAAGAACATGGAAAGTTACATACCTTAACCTAATTAATGGGACATAATTAAAATTACAAGACAAAAAAAAGTGAGAAATCCTCTAATAAGGGCACATCTAATGAATCTCAATGATCCCACTAAGCCATGCTGTCAATATTTCTATGGTACTAAACTTTCTCTCAAGCCTTCTTTCACACTGATGATTCAGGCCATATCTAATCCAAACCTTTTCAGGAGGCACAATGAGCAAATTTAACTTATCCTATGACCATATCTAAACAAATGCCTTTAGGTTAGAAAATCCAAAAAGGACAACCTAAGCTAAAGTTAGGCAAACCTACTAGTGTGAAAATCCTCATAGGCATACTAGGCAAAAATTATGGTAAGAAAAACAAAAGCTTGAGGGAAAACCCAAATGGGCTCTATAAGCAAAGAAATAAACATGTAAGAGTGGATGACTTCTAATTGCAAAGTTGATACCACCTTTCTTTAAGGCACCCAATACTCATATCATATTAACAACAATGACATTGAAAGGAATATTCCCAAAATAATCTTTGATAAGAATTTGAAGCACTTTATAATCACAATGCTTGTCATTATGAGTTACCATTAGCCACCAACAAAGCACACAAAATATGACACATTTTTACGACTCTATAAAACTTAGTGGAAGTTGATTAGCAAAATTAAGGACTATTTGTAATCAAATCGAGCCTACATCAGGAATAGTCTTTTTGACCCACTAATAGTGAAACCCCCAAGGTAAGCATAATGTCCATGGGGTAATGATCATCAAAAGAGGCGACAACAAGAGGAAAATCTAAAGAAATATCAAAGTTCATAATGGCAACAAACACTTCAGGTGTCGGAGCAATCTCTTGATGATTAAAGGCAAAAACATGAAAAATGGGATCCCAGTAGCAAAGAGTGGCACAAAGAAAATTTAAGTCTATCTTCACATTTTACAAGAATTTAAGAGCAAAAAAGAGAGCAAGAATTGAAGAATGCTAAATGGCTTTGGAATCTAAGATTATAGACAATTGATGACTAAATGTGAGAGACATGACAAAAATGGCATGACTAGCTTGGAAGGGGAAGTATTTTTAGGCACATAAATAATGGAATTATGAACATTACAAGGATAAAGAATCCTAAGCATGCAAGGATTCCTGCATACACCATAAAGTAGATGAACTTTATGGCAAAGTCTATACAGACCACTCTCAAGCAACTCAAAGTAGGCCTGCATAGACTTGTATCAGGTAGACATAACCTATGTACAAGATCTAGTTCGTATGGACCACAATAGCAAAAGAAAAGTGGGTTAGCATAGACTACACTCTAAAAGGCTATCCAAAGTAAGAAAGCATAAGTAGAGTCTAAGATCTAAGACAATGAAAGGTTAGATAGGCAATAATCACTTGATTGGTGTTATCAAAGTTCTTGGTATTAAAGTAGTACATTGGTCTTTGCTAGATGATTTGAGAGTTGTCATATCTTTTAATGCCTCTTATGTGAATTACAAACATCTTGTAATACTATGTGATACCATGACCTATCATGGTTATTTGATGGCAACCACCTATCATAATATTAATTAGAATGACACTGGATAATTTATGACATTTTTATTTAAGGCCTTTAATGCTAAAACAAATTACTTAAGAGGTGTTGCTAAAAAATGCTTGCAAGACTACACCTAGTATCTCAATGATAAAATTTTAAAGAATGCTATTGAGCTTGAGCTCCTTAGTCACATAGAAGGTCTAAACTCTAACCCAAGAGCTCCTTACCATAAGGAATATCATGTGGATAAGATGGAAGGGTTTATTTATACACTCAAAAAGAATAGTTTGTTCTATTTTAAAAAAGCTTATTTGTATGTTGCTTATTGCTCATTCATAGGCAAAAGGTTAAATGTATTTAAACTTAAGAATGTGCATATTGTAACAAATGTTTTAAACATATGTACATACAAAGACTAAGGGCCTATTAATAAAAGAATAAAGGCTACCACCCTTTTTATTCTTTTTCCTTACTCTTTGTGTCCTCATCATCTGAAGAAACACCAATTTCTTAGAAATGTTCAATGCCCTTAGCTTTCTCCAAACATCATGAAGCACAAAGACCCTTTTAGTCAACTCATTCTACAAAAAAGAATAAGGTATCAACACATATCATACATTCCATGCATGCATGTATATTTAACTAATAATTATAGGAAAAGACTTACAATAATAATGCACATCTCATCCACCATTACCCATCTGAAGGCCTCCATTACCCAAGTGGTCCTTTCAATCGGAGCCCTCTTAACCTAACAAAACCCAAGTAAGGAATGTCATGCATAATCAAATTAACACAACTGACAAAGAAGGTCACAAAAGTCATACTAGCATGGTAGTCACCAGTTCAAAAGGCACCAGCTAGTTGTCTTTGATTCTAAGGCATGCGAAGGTTAACTCTCTATCAATGCCATATTGTATATAGCTTAGGTTAGGCACATCGATAAGGGTGCTAACAACTTCACTAGGTATCGATGAAGGATCAGTAGCTAGAGTTAAAGCCTCACTCTTAGGAGTATACATAAGAGGAGGTGAAAACTAAGCCATCCTAAAGCTAGGGGCTATCTGTCCTTGCTCTTTTTCTGGAAGAAGAAGGTGTGGCTTTGGGAGAAGGAGCAAAAGGCTTCATGACAAGATAAAGTCAAGAATTACAATTAGAAAATCAAAATAGGAATGAAAGAAGTATACTTGAGGAATAGGACCCGAAATGTAAGGCATCCAAAGAAGTAGATGAGAAGATGCCTAAGAAGAATAATCTTCTTTTTCATTCTCCACCACTGTGTCGCTAGGCATCCCTATAGTTATACCCTACATGAACTCCAAATCATCAATATACCTCCTGAACAATATTGAATCAGGAAGACTTTAAAGAACATAACATGCATCGAGGCCCATATGCTAGCTTAACACCCTCTTTCTCTAAAACCAAGAATAGGCCTTTAGGGTAGTCAACAAAATTCTTCCAAAGGATAATTCTCAATTAGAGTGAAGGAAGAAGGATATCTCTTTAATAGGAAAGACCCACTACAGCAAGTCAATCTAAAAAAGGAATAGGTAAGCATTAACCTTGCAAAAAATGAACTAAGTCACTAACAATGTTTCTACATGTGTAGGATTACTCACATTAGTCTAAGCCTAAGAACTGAGATATTAGCGATGTTACATCAAAGAGGAGCTATTCCAAGGTCCTAAAGATGGCCGAACCAACCTATCCAGCAACTTACATAGTAAGGGTTACAAGTGAAGCTCATAGGCCTAAACCTATGGAAACCAATGTTAGAATTAAAAAGAAAAGCAATCACAAAAAATGGAAAAGGGTTAAGGAAGATTACTCAATAGGATGCTTAACACTATGCCCTTAACAATGCAATAACTCTTCTTACTTTGAGATGCCATGTTTAAGCTCTTTTATTTCCATTTGAAAGAAGAACAACACTAGTTCTAGGAACTGATACCCTTAATCCACTCCAAAATAGAGAGAAAACTCTAACTCATATTGCCATTAGCATTCACAAACAACGTGATCCCTAGTAGATGCAAAATGAAGCAACAAGCATACAAGTTTACCTTAGGCATTAGAAGGAGTAGTGTTAACCCATCAACCATACAAATCCATGCATCGAATGCTGGTAGAGTGATCATAAGGCAAAAACCCTAACTAGCTCCTCACATCTTAGAGTCAAAGGGAAGGATACCTATAGATGGCATCAAAGGCGATCGCCCGCCCAATGCATGGCATGCCAATGATGAAGGCCCAATCAAATAGGGTGATTGTCAATTGCTTAAAAGATAAATGAAATATGTGCATGGTGTCTATCAATCTATCAAGTAAGGCTCGGAGTTCCTACAAGTCCATATAGAAATCACCTTTAATGAGGTGGTCCAAAAATGTTTGGAAGCCCGCTACTCTCACCCAATCCTTGATCAAAATAGGCATCATAGAGTACCATTACTATGCCTCAAACAAGGTGCCCCCACAAGTGAGACATGTTTACATGAAAAGGTAACATAGTTAAGTAAGCCATGAAACAATAATGATTGACTATAAGGCATGAATAATATCTGCATAAACCTAAACCATCAAGTAAGGAGTCTATATGGACCTATAACAAGTGCAATCTAATAGGGGTCTACATGAACCATAGCTACCAATGATTTGTGTAGACCTACATTCATAGGCAAAAATACACAAGTTCACAGAATATTTAAATACACAAAAGTTCTAAAATGGTACAGATAGTCCACATAGATTCAACAATACACATATAAGGTTTGCATGGACAATCTATCCTACCACATGCAAAAATACACAATATACACCTTTAAGACTTCTATATATTTAGGCAATGAACAAGGTCCAAACAGACCAAATGTGCCCTAAAAAAAATGGGTTCACATACACTTGTCAAACTTGGTTCACATAAATAGCAAAAAAGACGAAGAAAAATCAACATAAAGAATAAAAACTAACCTTAGGATAGACCTTTAAGTAGGCATGATAGGTGTGGTCTACCAAGACCAGAATCAGCTTGCTATGGTAGATTTCATTTATTAAAGCATCATTTTTTACCTAATTGATGGACACTAAAGAGAGGAAACCCTCTAGAATTGGCAACAAAATATCCATTACCAGAGGTAAAGGAAGAGAAGCCACTCTAGATGATAGTAACAGTGTCATCAAACTTCCTTCAATGGCTGCTACATCAGTAGAAGATTAGGAAAAAGTTATTAAGGAATAAGAAATTGCCATAGGAGTTTATTTTCAAGAGAAAGATTGAGAGAATCATTGAAAATTAGGAGAGGTAGAAATAAGGAAGAAGAAGAAAAGTTGACAATTTTGAAATTGTCGCTCATGTCTATATGGGCTTATTTCAAAAAATTGTCTCTATATCTACACGGACCAAGGCTTTGGCCCAGTACCTATTAGCTCATAGTCCATATGGATCCATCTGAAAAACCTATTTTCAACAATGTCTACACAAACTTAATCATCAAAAGCCACATACCTAGTTCGCATAGACTTAGTTTGTCCGAGGCATCCAAAAGCATGACCCCAAAAAGGCATAGAACTAATTAGACCAACATCAAAAATAGAATGACAAACAAAAATGAACAAAAATTTCCACCTAAGCAAAGAAATACAAGTAAAATTGGCTTGTCAAAAAATTACATAGGTCTTTTTTTTAAATGAGCCTACATACATTTTTTTAATTAATAAAATCAATTTTTAGCTAATGCCCATTAGCATCATTAATTAATGAACTAACAAAATGAATTTAACCATCATCAAATTAGGCTATCCATTTCTATTTAAATTTAAATAAATTAATTATATTTAGCTTTAATTTTAGCTTAATAACACATCTTTTTTATATATATCCATTTTTCTCCATATTTGGAAAATGCGTACATAGTCAAAAGTGTTTTATTATACCTAGAAATAAAATAAGTTAAAATGGGTCAATCTATTTAGTTTCTTTTCAAACTAATAGATTCCACCTTTTCTTTCAAATTTTCTAAGTGTATTCAATTGTTTTTGACATAAACTAACTCATATGAGAAGCTATTTTGTCATTAAAAATTGAAAAAAAGAAGAGGCGATGAAGAGGAATCAACCTTCCAATCTATCCAAACTGTTAAGTGGGGTTTAGTTGTCTCAAACATCAAACTACCCCTTTCATCCATCTTTATCTAGTAAATCAGATTTAAAATATGATTCATTAAAAGCATGACATGCCAATAAAGCTTAAGAAAAGTAATTATCATATAAAAATAGGTCCTGCTTACTTTAAGCATCAACTCCACCCTTTTTAAAGGAAGTACTAGACCGTAACTTTTTCCTTCTATTGAAGATTTTCAATATCCTCTTCTTTAGTACCCTTTACTTCATGGATAACTTTGAGTTGATCCATGAAGAATTGCTCTTGAATTCCAACTCTTCCTAGCTCTACTAGAATTATCTTGAAAAAATAGGCTTGCTTGCTTTAAGCATCAACCCAATCCTTTTAAAGAAAGGATGCTAATAACAGCCCTTCATATGTGTAGCTATGGACCCAACCAAAATATTGTTTAGATCTAGCTCCTAATTAATTTGATATTTATATCATTCTTTGATGGATTTAGCCTTATGTTAATCTAAAATCATCGAAGCCTCATCATTATATGCAATATTTTGGATTCAACTTTATGTTAATTCGTAACTTTATCATACATTTTCCCCTCGATTTTAACTCCCTATTAATTAAACATTTTTATCATCTTTTTACCATAGATTCAATTCTAAGTTAATTTAACATTTCTATTGTATAATAAATTTAGCTCTATGCTAATTTATAATCATCATACATTTTTTTTGGATTCAACCACACTAATATATCATTTTCATAACCTCAGATTTAATATCACAGCTATTCGACAAACTCTTAAGTCAACCTAACACTTAACTTATTAGGAAATACATTTAAGTATCTCTTTCTTACTTTTTATGCATTATTTTTACATTTCCATAGCACACACCAAAGTCGGGGCAATTGTAGATGCCCTATTTTTTCAGCCAATGATGATAACTAGAGATAAGCTTAAGCAACAAAGCAAATAACCTAGAACCCTAGTCCATTCAAACCACTTTAATGCAAGTTCTCTCAAACTATATACTATAAGGTTAACACTAACCAACCAAGGCCCAATATAGAATTGTAAGCCTACAGCCTATGGTGCACATGGACTATAATAGACTCAGCCCAAAACTAGGCCTATGAACCATAGGGGTAAACCTAAAGCCTAGGTTTGTATGGACCTAACGACCATGGTTCATATGGACTTGCCAATGAAAAGGTTCTAGAAGCATGAACTTCTTGTTCGGTGATGCATGATTGCCTAAGTAGTATGAACGGGGTAGTGTTATACATATGCAACATATGTTTAGTCGATGCATGAATGAGAGCCTATAACCCCAGTACATGTATATGACTTCCACAATACATGATTTGTAGAGATGCCTAATGTTTTATAAGATTCCTAGTGATACCTAATACATGTGCTTCATGCATGTATATGTATGGATGTATAGTCATAAGATGTATAAGTAAAAAGTTAATGAAACTTTATAAGATAACGGTCTTTAATGCTTGTTTAAGGTGTCATGTGCTAGTGTGCATCATACTTAAGTCTAGTGAAATGGGTTTACAATGCATGAGTACTAGGATAGAAGTGTAAAAGTTTATGAGTTACAAATGGTACATAAAAACAAGAAAGATAAAAAGTTTATATCATGTAGTAGGTACAATACAATGTTATGCATGAACACAACAAAGGATACAAGATAAGATGTACAAAGACAAACACAAGCAATAAGCTTTCTAACCTTATTACTCCCACACACAAGGTCTAGCTATTTCTTTCCTAAGTGGATCATTGAGGGATGCATAGGTTCGATTATGGACTTAATTAGGCCTAATGACCTCTTACGTTTAAAGTGCATGCAAGGATAATGGCCTATGACATTTAAGTCTTATTTGAGGTGAAATTAGGTTAGGCCCATTCCAAATAAAAGGCACAATGGGCTTTGCCTCAATTTAAATAAGGTTAAATGTAATAGGCCCATATAGCAATCATGATGCAATCCCGAACTCTTTAAGGTCATGCAACCTAGGAGAAATTACTAAGCTTGACTATAAGGGCTCATGGTCTAGTATAAAAAGGCTTTATTATTCTCATAAATGGAGGCCCCTCTTAATGGGTCTTTCCAATCAAGGTTAATAATGACCAGTTAGTTTATTATTTCATATACCCGAAGGCATGGGCTTATGAGTGATGGAAATGCTAGCAATCTCCCATTCTTCAATGAAAAATGGCTTCATGGTTTATAACACAATCCAAGGTAAAAAGGGACACAGTTTATATAGAAATTAAAATGCATGGGACTAATAAAAATTAGGGTATTAAAAGGTATATTATTTAGGCACTTTTAGATTCAATTCTTAGTCCCTAGTAGAGTCGTCATTATTGATTTATTGCATTTTATTAGGGATGTGAGTGGTTAGTTTTTAGAGTCACCACTCTAAACTAGGGCCACTAGCCTTTTATCCAAAAAGGGTTTAGAATTAGATCTTATTTATGCCCCAATAATATACCTTCCTTTATATTCTAATGCTAATCCCTCTTCTACCATGCAAGTAAGTAATTGATTAAATCATTCATGTCACCTTTTCACATAGATAAAACAAATGGCAATATTGAAATATATAACAAGTATAAGTATGTATTGACATCTAAAATTTGGGTCATTCATTTATTATTTGACTTGACAATTACCTGTAATTCCATAAAAATTGGTGGTAACTGCCCAACTCTTATCTCTAGGAGATTAGCCTTTACTAAAATACAATTTTCATCATGTAACTTTTATTAAGGAAAACTCAAAACCATTTTATTATGAAAACACCAATTAATTAGATAAAAAATCATTGATCTAATGTGAGGCTTTTGGCACGTAAAATGAGTTATTAAACTACCTATTACAACCCAAATAATAAAGAGATTGGTCCCATCTTCATATCGTTAGGTCTGTGCAAACTATGACATATCTTAGTTAATATATCCATCTGGACCCCTAATACAGTAAGAAGGGTTACTTTGGAACAACTTAAGGAGAAAGGTTAGTACCATAAATAATTATCCATGAGGACCTAATAAAAGAATGGTAGCACCATGTGTAATGCAAATATGACTAATTAGGACACATGCTAAGATTATGGTCATAGCTATGAGAATGTTAAATTAATCACACAAATAAGAGTGTGAATATATCATATAAATATTCTTGAGAACTGGAATTTTGAATAACTATTCGTGTGGACTACACACCTCATGAAAAGGGAGTTCGTGTTGACTACAAAAAATGATAAGAATATATAAGATAAACATATCCATATGGACTATGAATTAAGTGAAAAGGAGTTCGTGTGAATAACAAAATAGGACAAGCATTCATAAAATACACATATTTGTATGAACTACAATCCTTTTAAAAGGGAGTCCATGCAAACCACATATTAATTCCAAAATATCAATAATATGCATGTTAAGGAATAGAATAATTATACAATAAGATAACATCATATAAGCATGTCAATATGGTAAATAGAATATGTTAAAATATGTTATACAAAGAAAATAGAAAATTGTTATCGAACAATAATTCATAAGGACATCATATTGCACACATATCAATATATTAAATTCCTTATCAATGTTGGGTGTATGCTTTAGAGCTTATGTAATAAGGTTATATTCATGTGTTTAAATCTTTTGAATTAATGTAAAAGGCATTTCTCTTTATATCATGGTACTTTTATATATTACTCATAATTGTTTGCAATGTCTTAACCATATTATAAAGTCCCTAGTATAAAATCACAGTGTAGAGGAAATCATGAAATGTTCATGATGTGAGATTCTTATTGTATGCAAATGTGATATACTTAAATATCTTTGACTATAATATTAACAAGATGGGACATTGTTAATGCAGATAGATCAGCACATGCTATATTTCTTGATTAGATCAAGTAATAGTTCTCACATGCTGTAAGAATAGAGATGCATGGTGTTAATATGTGGGTGCTTACTTGAGAATTTAGTACATCAGAAGCCCACCATGTGATCTTTACATGGATACTTAATCTATGTTAATGAAAGCATCTCATCATATCAGTGGTGCAAGTATCATTAGACTTGAGATCACTAAGTACCTTAAATATGGAGTGACATACTTTGAATCCAAAGCTTTTACTTTGAACAAGAAGTATACATAGTGAGGTGCTTAGGTATGGCATGACATATTTGAAGTTAGAGTAGTAATTAACAAAGGATTCACTACCCATAATATGGTAAGGAGTTTATATCATAGTTTTGATGAGTAATCTTTATTTAGGAATCTCTGGCCAAAGTAAGATGACATGTGTTAATGGGATTCACAAAGGGCATTTTTGGAATAAAGTTGAAATTATTAGAACAATATGCCTAGGGCCTAATTAGACATACTTATTTAAGCTTTGAGTTGACATAAGTTTATAATCTAAACTAGATGGGATAAAAAATGATGAAAGGTGTTTATTACATTATAACTATATATGGTAGGGTTACATTAAACCACTTGACTTTCTAGACATGGGTATTTATGATGCATGGCTAGAAGCCTCTCTTGACTTGTATACAAGTGATATGTCAATTGGTGAATTGATATTGATTCAATATGATAGAATTTATAGTCTCAGTTGGACTAGAACTCTAATTTATTATGTATTGCCAAGCTATTCTGAAAGCCTATAGGATTACACACATAAAAGGCATTTGAAGAAGATTCAATGGGATTTCATATTCTAAAGATATGAGATATCATTGGAAGTTGAATTAAGAACAAGAAATGAGCAAATAGTCTTAGAGCCCCCTTGCAATTGAAAAGTCCACAAAATCAAGGTATTTGAAAAATCAGTGTTTTTGGACTTAGGCCTGGTGGAGTCCAAATTTGAATTGGTCTTGCATTTGATTTTTTATGGGCTTTTAAAAGATTTAAAAGGCCTTAAATCAGAATAATTATTAATCCAAATAGAGGACTAGGAGTGCCACATAGGATTAATGAAAGTAGGGCTAAAGCAAATTGCATATAAGCATATTAAATAACATAAAAGGGCCGAATTGAGAGGTCCATTCAAGTTCAACTGAGGACAAATTTTAAGTGT
>CANXYI010335397.1:0-23976 GCA_948208565.1 Hura crepitans | reverse complement strand
TAGGCCCTACTAAGTTGGTCTAGATAGGGGTGTACTAGACATGAAACTTTAAAATGTAAATAAGGCCCAAAATAAAATAATTAAAAATTTTGGTAGAACCGAAAAATTATTTTACACTAAGATCTACTAGAATATGGCATTAGCTTGGGTTGTGATATAAAAAGGTCAGGATATGCCCAGTTTGACCTGAAAGTATCATACCCTAAAGGTCAAAAATTTTAATGAGTCTAATGGTAATGAAATTATAATTTTTTAACATCGGTAGATATTTTTAAACAATTTTTTATTTTCATAATTAAAAATTTATGTGTATTTCTTTGTTCTTTATGGCATGAGCTTCAAAGAGGCCCTAAATTATGAAATTCCCTAATTTTTGGTGTCCTAAGTAGTGTTTTTGGTGATCATAAACATTTATAATAATTTTACAAAGATTAAAAGAAAAACATGGAAAAATGTGCACCATTGGATCGAATTTAATTAAATTGTGGCTGTTGGTGCATTTAATACATAAAGGGTAAGCTCACACAGATTCACTATATAAGATCACCCATCATCTTCCTCCCCCCATAGAGAAGCCAATGCCATAGCCAAGAGAAAGGCCTTCTCACATTTTTTTTCAAACGCAACTCATAAATACTATACTAAAAATGCTCCTCATTACATCTAGTTTCTTATTCTCCTGTTGCTTTCTTAAGAAAAGCTTTATTTTGGGGGAAAAGAGGAGAAATTTATTTAGGGTTTTGAAAGATGAAAAGCTAAGGTAAGCATACTTTTGGGGGTCTATTATTAATCTATGATGTTACGGGTGCTCGAAAACTTGGTACATATGTTATTATTGATTTTTAATTAGTGTATAAATTTCTATGAATTTTGTAATTATATACCTATTATGGAACATAGATAAAGAAAGAAAAGGGCATTTAAAATTGGGGCATTAATAAATAGCTTAGTAATTGTATTTAGGAAAATATGTGGACACATTTCTTGTTTTTGCATTTTTACCTTAGAAAACCATTTTAGAAGTGTTAGTTTTAGTGGTTTAAGTTGTTTTAAATTTCATTTGATGGCATTATGATGTCTAGAATATGTTATTAAGTTACAATAATGGTTAAAAGTGGATTAAATTGATGTATAGTTAAGTTATACACTTGGTAATGTAATATGGAACAAATGGAGCAAAATCATAATTTTGCGAATTATGCGTAATTAAGGTGTAAATCTATATATTTTCATAAATAATCAAATTAGATTAATGTTTTATGATTAAAGATATATTATGATGGAATTATGGTATATTATGGATATGTATGTGTGTTAGGCATAATGTGTGCACATTTGTGGTACATACGAGTTACATTGTGACATAAGTGTACCACTTGTAAAACTGGATGGTCAATTATTATTGTGATATGTAAACTCTCAAATAAGAATGTTATATGAACAGAATAGTGACAATGAAGTAATAAAAACATATTATTGTAATAATGAGACAAATAGAAATAAACTTATGACATGAAATTGTGGAATGAGAAATTTTAAGCCCTTATGTGTTAAACAACCTACTGGATAGGTTGATAGGTCAAATAAGGCATAAACAATTGCTAGATATTGGTATCATATTGATAAAGGTGTGACTATCATCTAGCTCATTTGGGCCATGACATATGCACATAAATTACATTATTATAACTTATAGTATACATTGGCATGCCATGATATTTCATGCAGGGGTAGCTATCGATAGGTCCATCAGAACTATTGTATATATATCCATATAGGTACAGCTAATGTCGAGGTTCATTAGGAACACTGCACAGTTAGTGATAAACTATTATGCTTGTGCAGTAGCCATCAGATCCAAAATATGGGCCACAGCATATCACGATCTTGATGTCTAGTGTTGGGATTCATGGCAATCATATATGGGTTAGTCAACTGGAAAGTAAAGAAATTGTAATTACAAGCATTATAAAATGAACATAAGAATTTATATACCTAAAATGGATTAACATATAATATGATTTGAACATGATAGTGAATCAAACATATAAAAGAAATAATGTTTGTGCAATTGGTGTGACATGCTTGCATGGTAATATATGGTAAGTGTGCATTTGTGTGCATGTGTGTGTGAGCATATTTTATTGAATACACCACTAAACTTTATGCTTAGCACATCATGTTTTCGATGCATAGGTAATAAATAGCCAGCTATAGATAGCCTCAATAGTAGCAATATAGTATAGTTTAAGGAAGATCTTATCAAGTATTTTGTATATTTTTGTTACACAATGTGATGTAATAATATTAATAATTGGCACTTATATGTAAGCATATTAGGACTAGAGTTTTATGTTATAGTATATGGGAAGTAAACATATTATATAGGTTATGTTGTTATGATGTGTTTCTATATAGATGAAACTATATGATGTTATGTGTCTACTTGAGATTTTGATTTGAGATGAGGACCAGAAGGGTTTAGGTGGTTGAGAATGGCTGAAATATTATAGGAGTGCTATTTTATACATGTTTTATTTTTGGACATGTTACAGTGCAACCTATATGCTGCTGAAAATTTGTTGGATGAGACAGTTTATGTGACATATGTATCTTTCACATAAAAAGGGTTTTAAAAAGATAATTGTTATAAGGATACAAGTTGGTTTTTATGTCATCTCTTATTCAGATTGGAAACAGTTTAAGTAAGTGGTGTCACAATATGACTCCACTCTTTCGGGTTCACTTACTAAGTCAAGTGAGGGGTGTTACATTTAGTAGTATCAGAGCATAAGTTTAGGCATTTCTAGGTGTATTAGACTATATATAAGTGCCATATGGTTGGCATATCCATATATCACACAAAACTGGAATACTTGAGGCTAATGTTTATTTTCTGATATAGATCAAAGATGAGTGATTCAAGTGTTCTAGTTAGTGAAGAAGAAGAGGTACAATGTCATACGGTACCAATAATCAACGAATCAACACAAGCAGAAGCTTCCTTACCTAGTGATGTAGTACAGTCTATATTTGCTCTGCAAACACAAGTACCACCACTATAGATGTAACAAATTGTTGATTTATTGAGGTAGACAATAGCAATAGTTGTTCCACAACCACCACCACTAACTCTATAACCACTAGTACAGTAGCAACATAAACCACAATCATAGGCTCTGTAAAAGACTTATCTTAAACATGTAAAAAAGATAAGAGCCATTGAATTTAAGGGAGCTAATGTAGATGATGTAGCTAAGGCTAAATACTGGGTAGAGAAAATAGAAAGGATTCTAGAGCAACCAAAATACACTCTGGAAGAGCTTTTTATTTGTGTTATATCATTATTATAGGCAAAGGCATACTTATGATGGAGAAAAGCCTTAAAATGTAAAGCAATTGAACATATGACTTGGGAGCTTTTCTTAAAGGAGTTCAAGAAGAGATATATCATACAAACTTATGTTGAGAAAAAAGATCAAAATTCCTTGATGTGAAGTAAAATGGGAGATTGATTACTAAATATAGGAAAGAGTTTTCTAAAATGAGTAGATATGCTAGTGAGATAATTCCTATAGAGCAAGATAGATGTAGGATTTAAGAAAGGCTTAGATACTGAGATCAGGTTAGAGATGGCTATAAACAAGATTAATGACTTTGCTAAGCTA
This sequence comes from Hura crepitans, assembly GCA_948208565.1. NCBI lineage: Eukaryota > Viridiplantae > Streptophyta > Magnoliopsida > Malpighiales > Euphorbiaceae > Hura > Hura crepitans. The sequence continues at coordinate 20,308 of CANXYI010335397.1, read as the reverse complement.
GATGTATCAGCTTTTGCAGTGGATGATATATTAAAGGAACATAAAGAGAATTTGTAAAAGAAGAGATCATTCATTGCTAGACAGATAAGCTCAACTCTAGAGTTGAGCAAAAGATGGAGAGAGAACCCTACTACATAATCATCTCAGATACTACCTCTAGCATAGAGAATTGGGTAGAGAGGTTAGTTTAGATAGCCCTAAAAGCAACCAACTACTAGTGGCCCAGTTTTAATATCTAGGACCACAAATCCTACTTATCAAATATATGGCATGAAACATGGTAGAGTATGTTACTGGGATAGTCCTGAAGTATGTTATGGATGTAGAGCTATAAGCCATTTTAAAATGGATTGCATAAAGAGGACAAGTGAGTCTACCCGACATCAAGCATCATTACCAGCCCCATCAAAGATTTAAAGAGATACTAGAGGGGATAGACCAAGTAATAGTCAAAGGCCTAGACAAAAGTCTAGTATAAGGATAGAGGCTCGAGCTTTAGTAAACCAATATGCAATCCAAGCTCATGAAGATACAAACTCTCCAGATGTTGTTGTTGGTACATTTTATTTCTTTGATTTACCTATATCGACATTAATTGATTTGAGTTATATGCATTCCTATGTATGTACTACTTTAACATGAGAGAGAGGGTCGCAATCAAAACCTTTAGACAAAGAAATCATGGTCAATAATCCAATAGGAAAGCATGTTACTATTGATAGAATATGTAATGATTGTCTATTAATTATCCAAGGACAAACCTTTCATGCCAATCTTATTGAATTACCTTTCAATGAATTTGATTTTATCTTAGGAATGGATTAGCTATCAAGACATCATTCTATGGTGGATTATAGAAAGAAAAGGCTTAGTCTTCTAACAACATAAGGTGATGAGATTATAGTAGTGGGTAAAAGAAAGAACTTTTTGTCTAATGTTATTTTTGTAGTAACAATAAGACATATGATTTGAAAAGGGTGCTAAGCATACCTAGCATAGATGGCTAATGTAAAAAAGTTAGAACTAGACATTAATAAGATATCTATGGTAGCAGAATTATCTGATGTTTTTCTAAATGAGTTGCCAAGATTGCCACTTGAGTGAGAGCTTCAATTTACTATTGAAGTATATTTAAGCACTACCCTAGTCTCAATAGCCCTTTATAGAATAGCTCATACTAAACTAAATGAATTAAAGAAGCTGTTATGGGAGCTATTAGATAAAGGGTTTATTAGACCAAGTTTTTCATCATAGGGTGCACTAGTATTGTTTTTGAAAAAGAAGGATAAGTCCCTAAGACTTTGTGTTGACTACAGGTAGTTGAATAAAGTGACAATCAAGAACAAATACCCACTATACAGGATCAATGATTTGTTTGATCAACTTAAAGGATAAAGTGTATTTTTAAAGATTGACTTAAGATCTAGGTATTATCATTTTCAAATTAAGGAATTTAATATGCCTAAAATAGCTTTTCACATAAGATATAGGCATTATGAATTTTTAGTGATGCCTTTTGGGTTGACTAATGCCCTAGCAGCATCTATGGATTTGATGAATAGGATCTTCAAACCATATTTAGAGTAGTTTGTTGTTATGATCATTAATGATATTCTAGTGTATTCTAAGACTAGAGAGGATCATGAATAACATCTTAGGCTAGTATTATAGATCTTGAGAGAGAAGTAGCTCTATGCTAAATTGAGCCAGTGTTAGTTTTCATTGGATGAAGTTGCATTCTCAGGATACATTACCACAGCTAAAGGAATTAGGGTAGATCCAAGTAGAATCAAGTCCATATTAGAATGGAATCCTTCGAGAAATGTGATAGAGATTAGAAGTTTTATGGGATTAGCTAGATATTATAAAAGATTTGGTAAAGGATTTTCATTGATTATACCTGCAATGACTTGATTATTAAGGAAACATGTGAAATTTGAGTAGAATGATAAATGTCAAGAGAGTTTTGATAAATTGAAGGCCATGTTGATAGAAACCCCCATTCTTACATTACCAGAGTTAGGGGAGAACTTTGTTGTTTACAGTGATGCTTCCCATAATAGACTCAAGTGTGTGTTAATACAGGATGGTAAAGTAGTGGCTTATGTATCTAGGTAGTTAAAGCCTCATGAAAAGAATTATCTAACTCTTTATTTGGAACTAGTTGTTATTGTTTTTTGCTTGGAAGATATAGAGACATTATCTTTATGGTGAGAATTGTTGCATATACATAAACAATGAGAGCTTAAAACACCTTGCTAAATAGAATGAATTAAACTTGAGAAAGTAGAGGTGGATGGAATTGATTAAAGACTGTGACTATTTAATTGATTACCACCTAAGAAAGGTGAATGTAGTAGCAGATGCATTGAGTCAGAGATTTCTGTGTGCCTTAAAAGCAATGAACATTCGATTACAGAATTTAAAAGATGGAGCTTCATTAGTAGAATTATAGGTTAAACCTAGCTTAGTTCAATAGGTGAAAGAGGCTTAGAAGAATGATAATCAATTTATGTATATAATGAGTTTGATTAAAGAGGGGAATCTACTGAGTATGAAATAAAAGTAGATGACTATTTGTATTGCCATGATATACTTTGTGTGCCTAATGTGGAAGACATCAAGCTGTAAATTTTGCAGGAAGCTCATAAGTCACTTTAAACCATGCATCTTAGGAGCATAAAAATGTATTGATTTGAAGCTAAATTATTGGTGACTTGGAATGAAGAAGGATGTAGCTAAATATGTATCTAGATGTCTTACTTGTTAATAGTTAAAGGCAGAGTACCAAGTTCCTTCTAGATTACTATACCCCATAGCAATACCAATGTTGAAATGGGAGAGAGTAACCATGGATTTTGTGGTTGGATTACCTAAGATTAGGAGCAAATGTGATGCAGCATGGGTCATTATGGATAGATTGATAAAGACATCACATTTTATTATAGTTAGGATGGTTTATTCACTAAAGAAAATTACATAGATATATATTGAAGAGATTGTCATGTTACATAGAGTTATAGTATCTAACATATTAAATAGAAACCCGAGGTTTACATCAAGATTTTTGAAAAAGTCACATAATGCTTTAGGTACATGGCTTACATTCAATAATGCTTTTCACCCATAAAGATATGGTTAATTAGAGTTAGTCATCTAAGTGCTTGAAGATATGTTTAGGAGTTGTGTTATTGATTTCAAAGGTAACTAGGATTAGGTATTTATCTTTAGCAAAATTTGCAAATAACAATAGTCATCAATCAGTTTAGGAATGGCTCTATATGAATCCTTATATGGAAGGAAATGTAGAACTCTATTTGTGTTGGAGTGAACTGGGTGAAAATAAACTAATAGGACTAAATTTGATAAATGATGCAAAAGAGAAAGTCAAGATTATCAGAGATTAATTCAAAGTTCCATTAGATAGGCATAAATCATATACAAAATTGAAAAGTAGACTAATTGAATATAATGTCAGAGATAAAGTTTTTCTTAAAGTGTCGCCTTGGAAGAAAGTGTTGAGATTTGGAAAGAAAGGCAAATTGATTCCCAAATTCATTAGTCTATAGAAGATAAAAAAAAAAACATATAGGACTAGTAGCATATCGATTAGCATTGCCACCAGAGTTACAACATATTCATGATGTTTTTCATGTTTCTTTGCTAAGCTAATATAGATCAAACCCTACTCATAAGATAGTAGTAAAGGAGGTGGATGTTCATGTAGATCATTCATATGAAGAAGAGCCAGTACTGATTTTTACTTGTGAAGTAAAAGAGTTACAAAATAAAATAGTGCCATTAGTAAAGGTATTATGGAGGCATCATAACCTATAAGAAGCAACCTGGGAAATCCTACAACAAATAAAAGAGTAGTATCCACTTCTATTTGAAGCAGGTAAATTTTAAGGATGAAACCTTTTAAGAGTGGAAGATTTGTAACACCTGTAAACCTAGCCTTTAAATAGTATTTCTTGGGTTATCTGTTGGGACATTAAGTTGTAAGACACACTAAGTTGATCTAGATAGGGGCGTACTGGACATGAAATTTAAAAGGTAAAATAAGGAGCAAAATAAAAGAATTAAAAATTTTGACAAAACTAGAAAATTATTTTTCACTGAGATCTATTAGGATATGGCATTAGTTTGGGTTGTGATATAAGAAGGTCGGGATGTGCCTGTACTAACCTAAAAATATCATACCCCAAAGGTCATAAATTCTAACAAGTCCAATGGTGAAGGAATTATAATTTCTTTTACATCGATAGATGTTTTTATTGAATTTTTTATTTTCGCCATTGAAAATTAAGTGTATTTCCTTATTCTTTTTGGCACGAGCTTCAAGGAGGCCTTTAATTATGAAATCCCCTAATTTTTGGTGTCCTAAGAAGTATTTTTAGTGATCATAAATATTAAGAATAATTTTACCAAGATTAAAATAAAAACAAGGAAAAATGTGCACCATTGGATCGAATTTGATTAAATCATGACCGTTGGTGCATTTAATATATAAAGGGCGAGCTCACATGGTTTCACCACATAAGATCATCCATCATCTTCCTCCCTCTATGGAGAAGATGACACCATAGCCAAGAGAAAGGCCCTCCCTAATTTTTCTTCAAACACACTAAAAATTAACTTGAAACCCCTAAATCTTATACTCAAAATGCTCCTCATTAGGTTTAGATTCTTATTCTCTTGATTATTTTTCAGGGAAAGCTTTATTTTGAGGGAAAAGAGAAGAAATTTAGTTAGGGTTTTGAAATATCAAAAGCTAAATTAAGCATATTTTTGGGGTTCTATTATTTTTTTGAGATTTTACAGTGTGCCTAAAAACATGGTATATATGTTATTTTTGGTTTTTTATTAGTGTATAATTTTCTATGAATTTTTGTAATTATATACATATTATGGAACTTAGAGAAAGAAGGATAAGATCATTCCAATGGCAAAGGGAGATAGTAAAGTGACATTTGGGAAACTAATAAAAAGCTCTATAAGTGTATTAAGTAAAATTTGTGAATAGATTTCTTATTTGTACATTTTTACCATAAAAAACCATTATGGATGTGTTAATTTTAGTGGTTTGAGTTGTTCTAATTTTTTATGGTATTATGATGTTTAGAATATGTTAATTAAGTGATAATAATGGTTAAAAGTGGATTAAATTATTGCATGGTTAAGTTAAGCACTTGGTAGTATAATATGGAATAGAAGGGCAAAATTGTAATTTTTGATATTATGCGTAATTAAAGTGCAAATGTGATATATTTGCATAAATAATCATATTATATTAATATTTGATGATTAAAGATGTATTATAATTGAATTATAGTACATTATGGGAATGTATGTGTGTTATGCATAATGTGTGCACATGTGTGGTACATACGAGTTACAATGTGACATAAGTGTACCACTTGTAAAAATGGACTATCAATTATTATTGTGGTATGTAAACTCTCAAATAAGAATGTTATATGAACACAATGGTGACAATGAAGTAATGGAAAGATATTATCATAGTAATGAGACAAGTGGAAATGAATCGATGACATGAAATTGTATAATGAGAAATGTCGAGACCATATGTGTTAGACAACCTACTAGCTTGGTTGGTCGATCAACTAGGGTATAAGTAGCTGCTAGATATTGGTATCATGTTTCAATGGGTGCATCAATAGTCAGGTCCATTTGGGCCACTACACATACATATATAGAATATTATTGTGATTTATAGTAGACATTGGCATGTCATGATATTTCATGCGATTACAGCTGCCGACAAGTCTGTTAGAACCACTGCACTTATATCTGTGCTAGTGTAGTCATCATGGGGTTTTGTCAAGATCATTGCATAGTTAGTGATGAATTGTTATATTTATGTAGTAGCCATCAGGTCTAAAATTTGGGCCACTGCATATCATCATCCTGATGTCCTATATTAGGATTCATGTTTATCAAATATGGGCTAGTCAACTAGAAAGTAAGGAAACTATAATTACAAGCTTTATAAAATGAACTTAAGAATTCATATACCTAAAATGGATTGTCAAATAATATGATTTAAACATGATAGTGAATCAGGCATATAAAAGAAATGAATATACATCATAATTTTTGTGAAATTGCAGTGACAACTTTACATGGTAATATATGATAAGTGTGCATTTGTGTGCATGCATATGTGAGCAGATTTTATTGAATACACCACTAAGTTTTATGCTTAACACATCGTGCTTTTGTTCCATAGGTAATAGAAAGCCAACTTTAGATAGCCTTAATAGTAGTAGTGCAGTGTAGTTCAAGGAAGATCTTATTAAGTATTTTGGTATATTTTTGTTATATAATATGATGTAATAACATTAATAGTTGGCACTTATATGTAAGCATATTAGGACTAGAGTTTTATGTTATAGTATATGGGATGTAAATGTATTATATTGGTTATGTTGTTATGATGTGTTTGTATATGGATGAAACTATATGATTTGATGTGTCTGCTTAAGACATTGATCTCAGATGAGAACCAAAAAGGTCTAAGTAGTTAAGAATGGCTAAAATATTATAAGAGTGCTATTTTATGTAGGTTTTATTTTAGGACATGGTACAATGCAGCTGTTATGTTGCAAAAATTTTATTAGATGAGACAATTTATGTGACATGTGTATCTTTCATATAAAAGGGGTTTGAAGAAGATAACAATAATAAGGACAAAAGTTTGTTTGCATGTTATCTCTTATTAACATTAGAAACGGTTCAAGTAAGTGGTGTCATAATGTGGCACCCCTTATTTAGATCTGCCTACCAAGCCAAGTGAGGGGTGTTATAAGGAGAACGGCACACCATCATGTTAGAATAAAAAAATCTACTTCAAGTGTAGTATCTCTAACACTACCTAAATGAAATCAACTTTGGGTGCAACATCTTTAGCACTGATTGAAATCAAATTAACTTCAAGTGTCATGTCTTCAACAGTACTTAAATCAAATCAACTTCATGTGCATCTTCTCTAGCACTACCTAAATCAAATCATCTTCAGCTATAACATCTTTAGCACTGCCTAGATTCAAATCAACTTTAAGTGCAGTGTCACTAATACTACTTGAATCAAATCAACTTTAGGTATAACATTTTTAGCACTGCCTGAATTCAAATCAACTTCAGGTGCAACATTTTTAGTACTACTTGAACCAAATCAACATCAAGTGCAATATCTTTAGCACTACCTGAATTCAAATCAATTTTAGGTGCAAGATCATAGCACTACTTGAATCAATCTAACTTCAGGTGTAACATTTTTAGCACTACTTAAATCAAATAACATCAAGTGCAATGTCTTTAGCACTGCCTAAATCAAATCAACTTCAAGTATAATGTCTCTAGTACTACTTGAATCAAGTCAACTTCAAACACAATTGCTTGAGCATTATCTAAGTGAATAGTAGATCACCTATCAAAATACAAATAAAAAGGGAGGTAGCCTTATAAAGAACACATCTATTTTATTTTTGAACATTAGGTCACCTCACACACACCTAAAGTCACCTCCCTAAAGTTAGGGGCAACTGTAGACACTTGGTTTTAGGGCTCCTATTTTTGTCTTGCCTAATGATGAACAAAGATTGGAAAATAAGACTGATATAGCCAAGACTCGAGAAAATTATTTAATTTTTGATTATTGACTTTAACTCGGCTCGACAAGCTCATAGTGTGACAAAAAATGCATGAAAATAGGTGTTTATGGTGGGTGAAGCCCTCTATGGTATGGAGTAAAATTTTTGGAAAAAGTCAATTAAAAGTAAAAGTTTTTAATTTCACTATTTGATGCCAAAATGATACCTAAAACGGCCATTTTTCTCAAGCAAATAAGGCTATTTTGGAGGCTAAAATAGTTATTTACACTCTACTAAAATTGCCATTTTTGGTTCCTTATATGACATAGTTTTACACATTTAACACCAAAAAAATTCCTGAACAGGCCTTGGAAAATGACCATTTGAAAGGTGAAAATGGCAGTTTTGGCAAAGAAAACACACGTTTCTTTCAAAACGTCCATTTTAATTGTTGAATTTTGTGTATAAAAGGCAAATTCTATACTAGTCTTAGGGGTTAACTTTTCTCGCTATGTGCATGCTAAAAGAAGCAAAAAAACATTTCTTAAGCACCTTTATTTTTAGTTTCTTTTAAAAGCTTTTTGCACATTTTCTCTCGAGTTGATTGCCAAAGGCAATTATACATGGTGGGTTTACAAATCTTTCTCCTTCTTCTTTTATTCCTTTCTTTTATATATTTACTAGTTAGACGTGATAACTTATTATTTGAATATTATTATTATTGTTGTATTTATTTGATAATTTATTTTCATTTTCTTCATTAATTATTTTGTTTATCTTTTTACTTTATTTCTCATGCTAATATTGTAATTCTGCTATGATGCGAGTTGTTTAATTTGTTGAGATTGGTTAAACTTTTTTTTCTGCCCCTTTATCAAAAAAAAGTGAAGTACCCCTTTATCATTCCTTTATTTTCATTTCTTTTTATTTCTTGTTATTTTCTTTTTTAATTTTCTCGTTACTTTTCCCTTATTTTTATTCTTTTTTTATTCTTTTATTATTGCCTTTATTTATTATTTTTCAACTATATTGGATTTTAGATTATTTCAATGTAATTTTATTTCTATTTAGTTAGAATGTATTTTAGGTAATTTTCATATAATTAATTTTTTATTCTAATTTCCCTATGTATTCTGTGAATGTTGTAATAGGTAGAAAATGATTTATACACATTGTAAAAAATAACCAAATCATTTTATACCAAGTTATTTGATATTTTTCTAGTAAAATGTGTTTTTATTTTTCTTAATAAAAGTCACAATGATAAAATCTATTTTCACAAATTGGCTTGTAAGAACCAAAGTTCTTAAATCAAAATAAATTACCTAATTTCATGTATGATATTCTTCAAATATGTTTTGTTATTTCTCTATGTGATTATATGCTTTATTTAATTTTTAAAAACCTACTTAAGAATAAGATAAAATTAAAAATTCAATCAAAAATTCTGTATTAACTTGAGGTATAAATAAGACTAGGGTTCTGAACTACTCTGCTTTTAGCCTTATATGGTATTTCCCAACCTCGGTTGGGTGGTAGCTCTTACCTTATGGTATCCAACTCACTTTTTCTAGGCTAATCAAATGGGGATGAATTGAGATTTCTCTAATTTCCTTCTCATCATTCGAGACTTGAGAGGTGAGATTTAGGTTGAGTTTTTGGTCACTTTAATTTGACTGCCATAAAAAATGAAGAGATGCAACCATATAATAATGCCATATATCAAATCTTTACATGCATATGCTAAAGAATACCTTATTTTGTTGTGCTTCCATATTAACTACATTACACATTCTTATGATATTAATATTTGCCATAACATAGGTACATGGCTAATAAGCTTATGTATAATTCATTGTATTAATAAATACATCATCACTTGTACTAAAAGCTCTCATGTCACTACATGTATGTAATAAACATCATGATAATGCTCTAGGCATTACAATAAAAGCAATATGTCACATAAAAATCATGCCATATCATAAATACAATCTATTGTCCATTTAAGTGTTAAAAGAATACATTTTTGCATTCTGACTCTTTTATGCCATAAATAAACATAACATGATTTAACAACATTGTGGCCAATCCATCAAATATAATTCACCACATTATTTAATTATGTGTATACTAACATACTTAGTCACAAACAAATATAACATGAATCATAACAACATTCACATGTCAAGGCCACTCGGCCACTCTATTATGGTGAGCTTATTCTCACTTTCTCTTTTTATCACTCAAATCAGCCCATTCTTTATGGCTACTTACTTATCACCAATTATGCTTATTTATCCATTATTTATCATAAAATATGGACATATATACATAAACCATAAAGCATATAATCATCCATGCACATAACTTGTATATCATTACCTCTCATTTCCAAATTAACATACATAAAATCAATTAACTAATACACATTCGTAAATCATCATTTACATGCATTTTAGACCATAACACACACATACATACATACATACAGGCCATTTAGCCATTATGCTTGTTATCCCTTTATAATACTATTCATCTTTTCTTTAATCATTTTTTAGGTTCTTATAATTAAATACATTCATTCATGGTCATTCATCATTCATGACACATATTTATGACAAATACATACACATACATACATATGGAAACAATATACACAGTCATCATAACCCATGGCCATTTCAGCCATAAAGCCCTATAAGGCTCAAATCCTTCATTTCATGCATTCAATATCATTCATCATGCACACATGGACATATAATATCATCCATGCATATACATCTCAAGTCCCACGCATAATACACACTTATATATACATACATGCATATCTATCAATCTTAGGAAATTAACACACAATTATGTCATTCATCTAACACTATAATCAAATCTAAGATTCTTCATTTACATCATGCATCATAATTAAATGACAATCCAAGCATTAATTATGTATTTAATTCATAATTATCATTTATGTACATTATAGAAATTTTAGGGCAGAGTTAAATTTAGGCAATTTACATCAATTACATGTACCAAGAGATTCACAATGCACTCTCAATAATCGTTCACACCTTGCCTATGCCTTTATCATTAGTTTTGTCGACTTTCTTAATTACTTATTATAGATTCAACATGTAAAAATTTGTAATAAATCATACGAAAAATAAAAATGAAAAGCAACCATAAATATCGACTCTTAGGCACCAAGAAACGTAAGAAAATGTAAAAATTCAAAAAAAGTTACCAAACAAATTTTGAGTCACTATTTATTAAGGTAGAAAATTAGGCCAACCGCTTATTTTTTAATGAAAATTGAGGTGGAATCAATTTCTTAGGGTTGTAAAGGCTCAAAGTCATGCTTCAGATGAAAGAAATTGAGGCTATTTTATGGAGGAAGGAAGAAAATGGGTTGCTTTCTCCTTTCTAAGGCATCGATTGCTGGCAAGGTGAAAGATGCACTATTCCTCCTTTGACTAGCAATTTAACACCTTAAATACCCCTTTTTTTTAGTTTTTCTTACCTCATTCTTGACATCTAAGATGCCTACAATTTTCCATAATTCAAGCCTTAAAAACCTTTAAACATTTATGCTAAAAATAAAAAAAAAATGAATAGAAATAAAGTTTTTAAGGTTACTTTATTTTAGTAAAAATACTTCCCAAACACTAAAAATTCCAATTTCAGTGCCAAAAGGCTAATTAGAACTTTTAAGTATTAGGTTGAATTAATCTTAGAATTTTCTTTCCAACTTTTTGATTATTTTACGGTTTAACTAAAACTTAGTTACTATTTACATGACACTACAGTAAAACTTAACTATCATGTTAAATTACCTAAAAGACTTCATTTTAACATTAAATTTCACCCAAAATTATGTTATATTTAATACTTTCATTTAGTAGAATTAGTGCCCTTAGCCTCGAGAATACACTATTCACATTTTGAGAACTATTATTCATAACATTAGGATTTTTTAGGCATTACAAATATTATGCCCTACCTTTTTAGTGACAACCACATGCACCAAATAGGCTTGGAAACCTTTTTAGATCATTTAGGTAGCTATCACTATAGAAATAACATTAGATGAAAAATATATTCTCTCACTAACTATTGTAATTTCATCCCCATCTATTTTCTAGAGACTAAGCCTCTGCTATTTACAATCTACAATGGTATGGGGTCTAGAGAACCAATCCATAACTAGTATAATGTAAAATTGATTTAAGGGTAATTTGATAAGATTTACTTGGAAAATATGTGCTTAGAAAGTTAAGGGACAATTCTTATATATTCCATCCATAATCACATGTTGATTGATAAAATTGTTGACTATGATTTAAATATTTAGAGGCTTTGAATGTAACACTCTATCTTGTGCTAACATGGTTCAAGCATAAGATTGTGTGAATCCTTCATCACCTAATGCTAGAATAGGTGAATCAATGAAGTAAAATATACCAATAATAATGTCGAGGGAATTTTTCTCCTCTCGTGTTCTAAAAAGATACTAGCATGCTAGGGCTAAAGCCTTTATCCTTTTACTTGCCTAGTATCTAGGCTTTTAACTCCCTCTAGCTTTATCTCCTTTGGTCTCATTTTGACTCTTAATTGGTGCTTGTGGTAAAGCCTAGAGTCATGTGGAGTCCTTAGCAGACAATCTTTTTGGTAATGGCCTATGATCCTATATCTATACCATGCCCCTAGAATATATCTCTAATAAATACCCCTATGTCTCCTTCTAAATATCCCATACATAGGAACTATACTCGTATCTATAAAAACTAGTGCACATATAGCTAGGCTATACTTTTAAGGTCTGAGTTGGCATGCTATTTTGGATCTCTAAGCCAAGGCTAATTTTGGTGGTTGCTAGTTAGCTGGGCTTCCTTTCTACTTCTTACCCACTTTTAGGCTAGTACTAGCATGATCTACAATGAAGGATCTCTTTTTTCACAAGTTTATTTTTCTTTCCTTTAGTATATCCTTAACTATGTAGGCTATTGCAATAGATGGTGTTAATTCCTAAATGTTACTCTCAATTACCTCTAGCCTAATATCAATACGAAAGCCCTTTTTAAACCTCCTGTACTTTTCTTTTTTAGTTGCTGCAATCTCTATTGCATATCAACTAAGCCTAGGAAACTCCATTTCATACTCTAATATGAATCATCCTTTGTATTTCAATCAAGGAAATGTTCTCACATCTTCTTAAGATAGTTCTTTATAATGTACCTCTTTTAGAACTCCTATAAGAAGATGTCCAAAGTTAAGTATGTTGGAACCTTTTACTCTACAACAATTCTTCACCAATGATATGACTCCTATACTAACAAGTTGGCATATATCAAATTCTCATCTAAGGTGTATTTTATTTCTCTAATATGCTATTAGTTCTTTCAAGCCAATATTCTATTGTTGCTGAATCATCTCTATTTATCCTTACAAAATCCACAACTCTCATTTTCTTCACCCACTCTAGGTATGTCTTCTAGAGATCTTAAGATGGTTGCAGTGGTGCCACCGATGGTGGAGGTGGGGCGAGTACTACATAACTTGTTTCAATACTTCTACCATTTACTATAGCAATGCAAGTTGCACTGGTGATAGTTAGATAGGTGCAAGCTAAGATATATCACTATGTATTGGGGCTTCTTTGTCAATAGGCTCCTAGACGGTCATTGGAGCATGACTTTCCACCTCTTCCTCACTAGTTTGCTACATTGATTCAGTCATCTTTAATCTATATCAAAGAATAAACATTAGCCTCAAGCTATGTTGTGTCATGTGATATATGTGTATATAACCCTATGGAACTTATTTATAGCTTAATACAACTAGGGATGTCTAAACCTTACTCTAATACCACTTAATATGATGCCCCTCACCTAACCTAGTAGCCTCATTTGAATGAGGAATCACATATTGTGACACCCCTTACCCAAACCATTACTAGCAAGAATAAAAGATAACACATTAACTGATTTTACCTAGTTCCAATATTATCTTCTCAAATCTTATTATTTGTGCATGCAAAGCATGAAACATCCTAGGCTTACATGAAAATAAACCATGTATTACATACACATATACATGAAACAAAACTATCCTGCCATGATAGAAATCTAGTAGCAAAATTGCTGCACGAAGTCATGTGCCAAAATAAAACTTGTAGAAAGTAACACTTTTATAAGGTCTCAACCCTAAGTCAACATCCTATACCCATCTAGTCCTCACAACCCATCTCAATCAAAATTCTCATAATCAAGCTATCACATCAGTCACAATAGTCATATGATTAACAATTAGTCAAGTTCACATGTATCCATATCATAATAATATAACATCTATCATATTAATATACTTATCCAAGTTGAGAAAAAGTTAAATATGTACATAAGACAAAACTAGCTCATACCACCTAGCTACATTTGAGTGCCATCTACTATTATATACATAACAATATAAAAAGTAAAAGTATACCAAAAAGGTTAAAATCTACCCTCATTACATGACTGCTTTAAGGCAGACCTAAAGCTATCTATCAACAACCTATGCATAAAAAACATGATGCACTAAGCATAAAGCATAGTTATGTATTCAATAAAATATGCTTGCACTCACACACATAGTCATATTTACCATGCAATGTTACATAAATAAATGAAACAATTATGCTCATTTGTCTATATATATTATGACACCCCTTAACGAATTCCTAAAGAACCTAGTAAGCGATGCACTTCACAGTAGGTCACCTATCCTAAAATTGCTCTAAGAGAAAACTCCTTAACACTTATAGACTATTCCAAAACTCTATTAGATATGGCCTAGATGTCCAATCTAATCCATATATATTAGCATACATGGTCTGATTGACTCAGACAAAGCCTTTACAGACCCTTTACATGCATCAGAAGAATTAGGTAGCATAATAGCTACTCGGGTGATATACTAAAAATTTATCAACACCTATTAAAAACACTTTTATATACAATAGCCCATAATCTCCACCATAACCTTTTTAGTCCCCCAATTGCACATCAAGACATCTCATATAGGTCAAAGTAAAATACATAGGGCCTCTAGCTCATAGATATAAAAAACCACAAGAAAGCCTAAACTAAATCAAACAACCATTTATTTATGACTAATTTGCTTAATTTTAAAGACTTCAGTAGTTCTAAGCATGCTAGGGACATAACCAATAGTTCTTACATGGGTGCTTACTATATACATCAGTACAAAAAATATTTAGATCATTATTGTCTCTGCTATTGCACTGCATGTATTACAAGGCTAGATAGTAATTCTTGCTCACCTTTGCACCAAAACACTAGTACGCTGAGTATAAAACTCAATAGTGAATTTAATACATTGAAGTATGTCTTATACAAGCACACAAATGCTTTAATACTTTAGCAAGAAAGGAATTAAATATATAAAACCCATTTTAAAAAAATGCAATACATATATCATCTACTTACATTCCATCAGCTATGTACTTACAATTATACTAAACACATGCAAGCATAAAATAATGGTTTAGGTGTAGTGAGTGAGTAGAACTCCAAATAATTTATATCCTTCAGATGCTATGTCATATAATCTTTAAATTTACTAAAATGCCACTATGATAATTATATTCAATTTAAATTTATAATTTATTCAATCATTCTATTATTCTTAGGTGCATTATTTAAATATTGAATAGGCCTAACTAGGTAGACTACACTTATAGATACTAGAATAAGAGGGAACTGAAAGGTGCACAGTGGCTCATATTTTTGACACTAACTACTGTATCGGCCCACATAGCCTATACGGATTAGTTTATCAAAACCTCTAAAGGGGTAAAATACAGATCATATCAAATAATCTATCTTGGCTTGCCAAGCAGACTAGTGTAGTGGCCTCTCTAGAGACCTTCGCCACTGTATTGGCATAACTCAATATACAATCAAATATGGTAAAAATAAAGAGTGTCTACCCCATAGACAAGTGTAGTCGTTTAACAATAAACCTCAGCAACTACATCGGCCTAGTTTGATAAACAGATAATCTAGCAACTATTAAACCACATCTAGTGAGTGCCTATCTAATGGGCCATCTGACCTTAATTTAAGTTCATTTATTTACTGATCATCATTTTATAATATTTAAGAATGTTTAATAGTCAGTTATGAATTTATTTCCACAGTTGAAATTTTTACCTAGATAGTTATAGGTCTGTTTTGGTCTTACCAAACAATTACAAGCATGTTTTTTATGTTACTTTTAAATTCAACCTAAAAGTATAGTTAAGTCCATTTTATTTCAATATTTGAAGTCCAATAATGTATAATTTATGAGTAGTATTTAAGGCAAGTGTAGAGATTATGTATTTTTACTAGGGATGAGAGTGGTTAGTAGAGTCACCACCTGGCCTTTACATTAGGACCTTTGATCTTCTACACTAGAAAGGTTCAAAATTTTAGATCTTATTTATGCCCCAATAATATGTTGTCCATGTATTTTGTAATTTTTATCAATCGCTTATCATTCAAGCATACATCATTCTTAATTTAAATTGCATCACCTTTTCATGGATGGATGTAAATTACGATATTTAAAGAATACAATTATGTATATTATACATCTAAAAAGTAAGTCATTCATTAATTGTCAATTAACTTGATAGATACCCTTAATTCCATTTGAATTGGCAGTAATTACCCAACTCTCATCTCTAGGAGATTGGCCTTTATTGAAATACATTTAATTGTGACTTTTGATTAAGGAAATACAAATCCATTTTTATTAGAAAAACACTGGTTAGTCATATAGAAAATAGTTTGATGTGAATGTTAGGTTTTAGTATGTAAAACAATTTGTTTACTAGCTATTACAACACCAAAATGAAAGATAGTACAAAACCGAAGAGATAATCTATAGTCCTAAAATAATCCCACTTCTACATTGCTAAGTCCATGTAGACATTAAAGAGGTTGATTGTTAGTCTATGTGGGCTATTGCTTGGGAAAAATGGGGTTTGTTCCATCTTTCACCCTAATAAGAGAACCCAATTGACAACTCAGAGAACACTAAAGCCAAATAGGTCAGATCATGATTATTAACACATGATAAACATAATATGGAAATATTTAAGATAAATGAGTCAAAAAACATTAATTATACAAGTAAAGCATGTGATAAGGAATCATCATACAACTCATCACACCTAGGTCCATATAGACATACAACACTTATGATAGGGGCTCCGTGTGGACTATTTTCTAGTTTTATGCATATGATCACATATTTTTAATATTCATGCATGATCATATTAAGCTTTATCAATTAGCTAGTGTATAATATTATACTATTAGAATAGAGAATCATGCTTACTGTATATAGGTCTGTGCGGACTAGGTTACCAAATTGACATAAATGACATAAGGCTATGTGAATTAGTGTATATGTTTATGTCTAAAGGCACTAAGTCTATGCAGACTTAATCACGCATATGATTAAATTTATACAGTGAGATTAAGATCATATAGCATGCTGAATATTAACTATAGGCATTAATCTTACATCCTATGTATCAAATACAATTGGCCTACTCATCACAAATAGGAGTGGGGATAACAAAGCATCACCTCACTCACAATCAATTTTAGAGATCATTGGAACATTAGAAAAATCAAAGGATTCCTTAATAAACCTCATATATTACCTAGACAAGGAAATCTCTTCAAACACTGGCATAAAGACCTTAAGATTTAAGTGAAGATATTTAAAATCTCTTCTAAATCAAACCTCCACTCTCTGCTATTAGAATATGTGTAATTGTAATTCTTTTCTGAACCTCTAAAACTTTCACTCCTTTCTCTATTGATGTAGAGAAGTATTGATACTTATTCTTTAGGTTTTTTGCCCCTTTCATCCAGAAGGGAGTCCTAATCCTTAAAGGACTCTAGCTCCTAGACTGAACAAGCAATATTTCTAGCCAACGTGATTTTCCCAATGGCAACTCTCTACCGACTTATTTGTACCATTCCATTTAGACTAGGCTCTTTGGTGTGATTATCTGTGATCCTCATAGGTTGGGTTGTAGCCTATTCCTATAATTAGTCTGTGCGGACATGGCTCTTAGGTCTGTGTAAAACTTTATCTTAATTGCGTTGTGCTAGGATTGTGAGTTTATCTCTATCTATCATCATAGGTTAAGGTGAGGGGTCTATAGTTGCCCCCACTTTGGTATTTGATATGTGTCAATAGTACATGGCACAGCATCTAAGCTAAGGATACTTACTTGTCATCCTATTTTGCTCATGCCATTGTTGAGCATGTATTGACTTTAACATTGGTTGTGGATTAGCTTAAGAAGCATAAACCCAAAAGGATAATGGATTGTCTTGTGAGGATTAACCAGGAGATAATAGATTAAACTCTGGTGTTGATCCTTGAGATAATGGATTGAGCATTGGTGTTAATCCTTGAGATAAAGGATTAAACTCTAGTGTTGATCCTTGAGATGATGGATTGAACTTTGATGTTGATCATTGAGATAATAGATTGAACTCTGGTGTTAACCCTTGAGATGATGGATTGAACTCTGGTGTTGATCTAGCATGAAAGAAATGAAATGTTAATTTTTTGGTGAGGAGAGTAAACTTTAACATTTTAGAGGCATTTCTCTTTCCCTCTGGCCTTTCTAGATTTTGGTGGCCTAAGGTACGTGTGGATATTATGGGTTATAGTCCATGAAAACTAATCTTGATTAGAGTCCGGATAGACTTTTGGTCAACATTAGCAGACTATTAGTGATGAGGGTCCATACGAACTTATTGAAGATATAGTCTATGTGGACTTTCATTACAAAAGTCCATGCAGACTTATCACGTCAGCAATATAACCATCCCCTTTTTCCTTCATTTCTTATTTCTATCCTTTCCAATCTTCTTCCCTACTCTTTTTCTCCTAAACAAACATCTTAACCATGGCTTCTTACATTAGCAACACCTTCAGTTCATCTTCTTCAAATGGTGAAGAAACACCCACTATGATCATTGTTCCACCGGGAGCTAGATCTAAACTTTCTCCCCCTTCTTTTGAAGACATTTCCATTTTGACTTCGATTGATTTCATCCCTTTCGTCATCGTCAACAGGCCAAAGAACACCACGCCTATCAATAGAGTGGCATTCGATGACCCGACACTAGTTTTGGCAGATTTGGCATGTCACACTTGCTCTGAGATGTATCCTAAGGTGCGTTCTTCATCTCTTATATGTTCTTTGTCCATTTTGTTAGAGTTTCTTCATGTTTTCATTTTTTGAGAATTCTCTAGTGCAAAAGGTTTATGCGGACTTGGTAGGCTAGGGCACAGTAAGTTTGTGGAAACTTAGATCTCTAAGAATGTTAGTATGTGAGGACTTAGTATTCTTCTCTATTTTTATGACTTATCGTGTGGTCGTGCTAGATGCTTCCTCTTATGAACTCTATGCGGACTTGCTACTGACTATTTTTTACTTGCATGGTGTTCGTGTAAACTTGCGTTTGACCTTTTTTGACTCTATTGATAGTCTGTGCAGACTTATGTATCTCTATAATTGAGGTTCGTATAGACATGTTGTTTTTGAAATTTTGGTTTGAGCGAACTTATCTTTCTTACTTTTCACTGGTCCATACAAACTTTTGTTTTGAAATTTTGGTGCATGTGGACTTTTGTTGACCCCTAACTTAATTGTTTTATAGATGCATCTTCAGTGCTAGGGCACCTTGTCTGGTCCCCAATAATGGTAGTCCACCATGCTAATAGTGGTAAATAATAGGGTGCATGCGACCAGCTTTTAGAATTTCATTTATTATCTCATGGGTAGAGATTTTCATCGTGACCTATAAGCCTTGCGAGTGCTATTGGATAGATGGATGGATACCACCCATACTTTCCATCTACCTTTTAGCGAGATGGTGATCATGCCTTCTAATTGGGCATTCATCACTAGAGTGCCTTGTATAGGCCATGCTATCACCTTTGATGTTTGCTATCGATACGCATCCTTACTACTGCTAAAGGTGAAGGAACTATTGTGGTTCATCCCTTAAGACAGGGCTAGTAGTATCCACTATATAGACCTATAGGAGAGATAGAGGGAGGAGTTACCCTCGAGGGAGCTGAAGGTAGACCAGTACGCCCATTGTTTGTGCTGTATTTTCTAAGCACCACCTTGTTTGCTAATGCTGATGGTACCATGAGTTGGAGCTTCCTTCCGATCATGAAAGAGGTTGATAAGATAAGCAGCTGGAATTGTTGTGGCTCATCTCTAGGATGGATGTTCTGAAGCCTTAATATTACCATGTAGACTCGAAAGAGCCATTGCTTTGTTTAGGGCTTCGTGCCATGCATTTTAGTAAGCCTTCCCACTTTTTAGTTGTGCACTTCTATGTAGTGTTTTATTGGTGATCTTTTTTCTTGTTGTTCATAGGTGTGGGATTATGAACTCCATTTGTTGGCTTGTCCTTATGAGTTAGATGTGACCCGCCACTATCCAGTGATTGATAGATGGGTCCGACCTACCTCTAGCACATGGATTTTGAACTCTATATGTTGTCTTATTCTTGTTGCCAGTACCTTAGCTCCTGTGCATGGATGAACGTGAGTGTTTCCTACATAGAAATAGGATTTCTATTAGTGTTTATTCA
>CANXYI010335365.1:0-11257 GCA_948208565.1 Hura crepitans | reverse complement strand
TTCTGGTCCCCCAGTAATCATCCCAACAACAACGTCTAACACACAGTAGTCACAGGCCTCATGCCACAATAAAAACATACAGAGCCTCAGGCTCATAAGTAAGCATACAGATCGCATGTAAATACGAAAACCATTATAGGTATTATTACCGATCAGCCCATTTATACAGATACTATCCTGTGTCCTTTATATACATGACACCCATATTCCCCACCTAAGTTTATAGCATGCAAAACCATACATCTATACATGATTAGTCTTCTTAGTATGACCTCTAAACTCGCTTTGCACTTTATGAGACGACATCCCTGTTCTAGGTACTTGTGCACCGAAATAGGTACATTGAGTATAAAAATACTCACTGGTGAATTTAACCAGTAAAAATATATCCAGTAGTTAATTCATACATTATACTTTTATTCTTGTCTTATATTGGTATCCTGGTTCAATTAAAAAAACTAGCATGCAAAAATTACCATTTTACCCTTAAGGTGTTGTTGTCTATAATCATTCTATTAATTAATTTTAGTCATATAATTTCTGTATTTGATCATTAATAACTATTTCATGCACAATCTAAGCCATTTTAAGCCTTTATTCACAATCAGTGGAAAATTTACTAAAATGCCCCTATGTCATGTTTCATTGTCATATGTGTCTTGTTTAATTATTTTAATTGGCCTAACTCAGGAGACATCCTTGATAGACACTAGATCTCAAGGGATAATAAACTGGTATAGTGGTCTTCATTCTGGACCTATGCCGCTGCACCGACATATGTGCCATAATGGAGATCAGCCAGTAGCCTCTCCAGACTCAAATAAATAACATCCGGAATATGGCATAATGGAGATCATCCTATAGGCCTTCCTAGCCACAAATGAAGTCTCAACATTTGTGTGACATAATGGAGATTAGCTAGAGCTCTCTAGCCATAAAGAATATCAACAACTGTGTGACATAATGGAGATCAGCCTATAAGCCACTCTAGCTGTAATGAACACATTGCCTGAACATTAGACAACTAGCAGTTGCTAAAACCCTAAGTTGATTGATAAACCCATCTAATGAGTGTCTAACTAGTGGGCCATTTAACCTCAATCAAGGTTTATTTCTTTCCTAATTAACATTTCATAATATTATAAACTTAACAATAGACAGTTATAATTTTTACAGCCCAGTTGAAATTTAGTCTAGCCTGGCATGGGCACAATTAGGTTGTACTGATTAAAAATATCAAAAAATATATTCAAGGTACAACTACTAATAATTATCATATATTATAGTAGCTTCAATTTCATAAACAGTTTACAAGTTTAGGCTATTTATTGCCCAAGGTATTTATTGATTTAGGTAATGGTTATTTTAGACAGTTACAAGTCCTTGCGGCCAAGCTTTAACTAGGCTTTTTAAGTCTGTTTCACATTATTTTTTAGTTCTATTTTCACAAGTTATTTCAAGTAGTGATAGGCTTAAAGCCAATCACAACCTAAGCCATAATCTATGTAAAAATCTAGGCATTCATTCCATTCCAAAAGATTCCTTATATTAGCCATTTTAGGCACATAATTTAGGTGCATTGTTCATTTACCAACCCTAGCCCTTAAAGGCAAATATAAGCCACTTTTTATACTTTATTTCTAGCCAAGCATAAGGTTAATTTTCAAGCCATTTTACATGCCATTTCTTGCCTACATTACATGCCATTTTAAGATATACATCTTACTTGATTTCATGCTAAAGTAATTAAGCTAGTCATGCTCTCGTGATTATGTATTAATACATATAAAATTATACACATATTATGCCATTTTATTTATGGATGTTCCCTAATTTCATACTAATCAAATTAAGCTAAACATGCTTACATTCTTGTGTCTTATTATACTTGCCCTTTACACTTAGGTTGCCAACCTTTACATAACATTATCATTCACAACATCCATGTATGTCAAGATCATTATATATTCAAGTATACTTAAAGCAAAAAAATTTGAATACTTTAAGTCTAATACATCAAGCTTCCAAATATTTATCCATTTCAAGTAACATAACCAAAACTTATTTACCACTTTCCTTCTCAATGGTTTCGGGTACCTTGAGGTACAAGCTATAACCATGTATTATTCCACATTTCTTCTTTACTTTAATGACTCACACATATTCTCAACTCAATTAGGCATTTTCAAAGACATGATTTTGCCAATTTAAATAGCTCCCTCATAATGTATATCTCAGCCAATAAAAACTTACTAATGTGGGTCAAGTGTTAATCTAACAAATTCCAAATTCAGTCCCCTACTTATCCTTTTAACCTTAAAAATTTCATACAAGCTAAAAGATAACAACATCTAGAGCTCAATTTAACCTCACTATAGCCTAATTCCAATCCCATAGAAATTACATGGCATGAAGAAACACTAGAATTCATTTGGTAAAGAGAACACTTAAAACTCTAATTGCACATGCTGTCCCTTCCACAGTAGCTTCTCCTTTGCTCCTCAAGCCCTTCCTTACTTCATTTCACCTCAACCCAAAGCCATGCATGTCCCCATAAAAGTTAGGCATCACTTGGAAGTACTTCCAGCCAAGAAAATTCAAGAAAGCTCAAAGAAAGGCCATGGAACCTCACCTCTTTCTCTTGCTGGACTAGTTCTAAACCTAGGACCTTTGGTGATTTTTAACTACCTCATGAGAGCTCCTTTTGCCTTCATTCCTCTTCTAGAAATTCACTAACCAAAGGAATTTTCAAAACCTAAAAACTCTAAAAAATCTTCAAAGAAGAAGATGAAACTCCCCCTCCAAGCTGCTGTGGTGTCACTGCTTACTACAGCAAGGGAGAAGTTTCCTTCCTTTTGTTTAAGTGGAATTATCCACTTAGCATTCACCTTTGCCACTTGGAAAGGGTGTTATGCTACTTGGACAATTATGGGTGGGTCCCATAACCACCCAGGCGACCTCGACACATCTCGATTTTTTGGTAAACTTCAAAAATTCCTAAAAATTCACATAGACCTCAAAACATTACATCGTTTATTTTAACATTCATATTTTAATCCCCTCTACTGGATCATAAGTTTTTATGGCCAAATTCCATTGATAGGGCAGTTTTCACATTGCCTCTTGCATGCCTACCTTGAAAATTATGAGAATTTGCAAACGAGCTTTGATTTCAAAAATTCTTTCACTAATGGACTCAGTGTAATTTTTGAGCTTTAGGGTCCACTTTTTTTGAGTCCATCCAGGCACATCCTGGATCAATCCTAACTCATAAAATTTTTATTGCATTGAGGGATAGCTTACAGTTCGAAATGAATTGTTGGTTTTGGTAAATTTTTAAATTTTGCTCTTTTCATTATATTAAAGCCTCTCAAAGTTTCCTGATTATTGTCACTTCCTCGATTTATATGTAAGTGACCTGGTACCTCGAGCACACTTTTCAGACCCAGTGGCATTGTTCACAGAGCCTCGGACCATAGGCATTACTTTTCTTCCCCTCTTAAGAAAATTTCATCCTCGAAATTACCTAGAGCAAATAAATGAGGATATTGAGCTCTCATTTGCTCATCTGGCTTGCAAGTAACCTCCTTTGCATTTTAATATCTCCATAGCACTGTAATAGTGGTATGGACTCAGTTCTCAACTCTCTCATTTTACGAGTCATGCTCTATACTAGTTTCTCTTCATAGCCTAAATTCAGCTACACCTCAATATCTGATATCAAAATCACATATGCTATTAGCCTTTTTCTAATTAATTTCAATTTTTCTTTAGCCTCTTTAATCAAATCTACACTGGAGGTCTTCACTCTCCACTTCACTCTAACATAAAGGAGTACTGCATCGTCTACCATACGCTACCTCATATGGGTCCATCCTTAAACTAGACTAGTAACTTTTATTATAGGTAACCTTTAACAAGACAAGTACAGGTCCTAGTTACCTATAAACTTAATAATACCATATCACAACATATTATATGTATCACCCTCTCTGACTGTCCGTCAGATTGAGGATGAAAGGCTACATCATAGCTAAGCCTGGTGCCTAATGTTGCCTGTAGCTTCTTCTAAAAATATTGAAGTAAAATAAAGATACTTGTCAAAATGATAGTCACTAGCACACCAAAACATTTGACTATCTCATCCAGATATAATCTAGCTAGCTTCTCTAAAGACTAATCTATCATGACCGAGTAACTTGAACTATCTTGTCTATCTATCAATAATTATCCATGCAATATTACATGCACTTTTGGTTAAAAGTAAACCCATTACAAAACTTAGGGTTAGCTTTTCTCATTTTCACTCTGGTTTAGCTACAAGATACAATAATCCAGAAGGAACCTAATGCTTAGCTTCCACTTGCTGGCATGTCAAACACTTGGTATTATATTATATCACATCTCTTTTTATACCAGTCCACCAATATTAAAATTTCAAGGTCAAGTCTTTCCTATTAAGATGCATAAAATAAAGAGCCTCATGTGTCTCCTTAAGCATTTACAACCCTAGGTCCTTCATACAAGATATGCATAATCTGTTCTGATGATACAACTGCTCACTTTCTATTAAATCAACCCTTATGGCCTTTTCTTCTTAAGTCTTATTTACTATCTGAGCTATCTATTCTCTTCCATCTATTTTTCCTCCATCTACTATCAAACATCTGGCTTTATCTATGACTCAGCTAACACAACATCTCTTAAAATGTATTGTAATTATCATTCATACTTTTTGGGGTTATCATAAATTTCCTACTCATTGTATCTGCCATTACCTTGGCTTTCCCTAGTTAGTAGTTAATTAGACTACCACAATCCTTAATCAATTCTAACCAACTTCTCTATCTTAGGTTCAGCTCTTGTTAAGTAAGGAGTTATTTTATGCTCTTTTGATCTATGTATATATACAACACTTCTCTTTATACAGATAGTGCCTTCATATTTTTAACACAAACACAATAGTAGTTAGCCCCAAATCATGGGTAAGATAATTTTTCTCATATGGCTTTAACTATCTTGAAGCATAAGCTACTATCTTGTCATCCTACATCAAATCATATTCCAAACTATTCAGTAAAACATCATTGTGCATAGTAAGGTCCTTACTCTATTCGAGTTGATTCAGAATACGAGCCTCTGTTAGCACCTTTTTCAGTGGTTCAAAACTAGTTTGACACTTGTTATCCCACTCAAATCTCACATTCTTTCTAATCTAACTAGTCAAAGGTGTGACAATAATAGAGAACCCTCTTACAAGCCCTTTATGAAAAGAACAACTAAGGCTAGAAAATTTCTCACCTTATTTACCTTCCTAGGTGGTTTCCATTTCTAGCATTGCCTTTACCTTACTGGGATAATCTCTGATTGCCTCTGCTTAAATTATCTAGCCTAGAGAAGAAACCTTACTCATCTAGAACCCACACTTTACTAAGCTTAGTATACAACTATCTCTCTTTCAGAGTGTTATTCATACTCTTTCTAGTTTCTATAGTACACCAGGATATCATCTATGAACACCACTATAACTTATTTAGATAAGGTTGACAAGCTTTGTCCATTGAGATCCATGAAAGCTATTAAGGTATGGGTGAGCCCCAATGGCATCACCAAGAACTCAAAATGCCCATATCAGGTTCTGAAAGCAATTTTAGCAACATCAACTCTCTAGATCCTCAGCTGATATTATCCAAATCTCATATCAATTTTAGAAAATATACCAGCCCCTCTCAAATGATCAAAGAAATCATCCATCCTAATAGGGAATGCTTATTCTTTATAATCACCCAATTTAGCTACCTATAAAGTAATGCATAACCTAAATGACGTATCTTTCTTTCTTAACATATAGCATAGAAACTCCCTAAAGAGTTATAATAGGTCTGATAAAACCCTTATCACATAGTTCTTACTGTACTCTCAATTCCTTTTAAATCAGCAAGTGTTATCCTATAACGAGGAATAAGTACTGGAGCAATATTAGGATATACCTCCATTTCAAAATCTAGTTCTCTCTAATGTGACAAGCCTAATAGCTCATCAGGAATATCTAAAAAAAACTTAGCTACAATTAGAATATATGATAGGCTAGAGCTAAAACATTAAGATCAATAGCATAGACTGAACATGCCTCACCCCTTTTGAAGGAGTTGTTATATTTTAATAACAAAGATAAGATGGTCCAAAAGGGTTCCTTTCACCATCCATTGTCATTATCAATACTTGTATAGTCCGGGGGTCAACTTTCTATGTTTTCAATTAGTCATAGCTTGATACATAGTAAGCTAATCCATCTTAGGATTACATCAATTCATTAAAATGCAATTTAATTAAAACAGCAACAATCTATGCCCCTAAATCACCAGAGGGCATCTTCTATACACCCTATTCATAATCACACATTGCCCCATAGGGTTACTAACTTTGATATCAACTTCGATATGCTCAGACTCCATCTGCCTATTCTGTACTTGTGCAGTACATACACATGAGGGCACTAAATCAGGTTTTATCAAAGCCAAGACCATAACATTAGATAAGCACAATACTTGTTATACCATCTGGTGCTATAGCCTTTTCTTTAGTTCTCACTGCACACTGTTAGGCTGAAGCACAAGACTTAATTCTAGTACCTTAACTAGTACTAGACTACTCTCCTTTAGTCTACCTTTGACCCCTACTTTAGGGTGTAACATTAGGTATTTGTGTCTGAGCACCCTTTACCTATCCTTGAGGACACTCTCCTTGTAGTGGTCTCTAACACCATAAGGGAGGCATCTCTTTTTTTGCCTTCTCTACACTGTTCCTAGTGCCTCATCCAACAAGTGCCACACATGGGAGGTCCACTCCTATTACCCCCTGTACAAGGAGTAGTATCGACCCGAGGAGGTAATGGAGGTTTACTAGTAAAAGCCTACCTTAACCTCCGAGTCTATGTTGGTCTTTACCCTTAGTACCCTCTATGATACTGGGATCTGAGGTTGAGACTATGCCTGTAACTAACCTCCTCTCCTTATCTTACCATCCAGCCTTTGCACTAGAATATCCCATAGTGCACTACCTCTTCCTCTAAAAGAGGTCTCTCCTTTCTAGGACTATTCCTTCCATGTCACATACAGCTAGTATTGGTACTACAAGATCTCTCTTTCTAAGATTTTGCTGTTTGTATCCTTAATCCTACCTTCAGTCCTATTAGAAATCTCTTACATTCTTTATATATCATTGAAAACTCTTTAACATACTTTAAAAATCCAGTAAGGTCCTTTTATGTACTACTTCCTAAAGTACTAGGACAGGGGTTACTCCTGCCTACTGTCAGACAGCTACTTGTGACTTTGGCTGTTGTGCAGTATTACTAGTTTTAGTTGTTAACACATAACTTGCTCCCTGTATAGCTATGGTTACAAAACCAATTGGTTCAATGGCCCATCCTTCAGGCAACTTGACCAATCATATCTTTATTATCAAAGACTTTCCTTCTTAGCCTCGGGCAATGTAACAGTTTAGAGGAATTTAAAACTTAGACATTTGCACTCATTTTCTTAGCTTAGGAACATTAACCTATGCTCTGATACCACAAAATGTGATACCCCCCTACTGGATTCCTGAGGAAACCCAATAAGCAGTGCACTTCTTGCCAGGTTACCCATCCTAAAATTTCCATCTTGTTCATTCATTTAACTTTTACTTATATTGCATTGGACAACTCTATTTGATTCCAAATTCATTCAGGTCAGTTCCTATAATCCATTTAAGTTCATATTATCATGTTTCAGCCATTACAAAAATAATTTAACATAATATAGTATAATTTAAAATCTGGCAGCACAACAGCTGTCCTGGTGCCTATCCTAAAATTCATATCCACCTGTAAACGCTTTAATATTATATATCACATCTCTTGGACCCTTCTGATCCCCCCAGTTATCATCTTATCAATATCATCTAACACATAGCAGTCATAGGCCTTAGGCCATAATAAAAACATATAGAGCATTAAGCTCATAAGTAGGCATACAGATCACATTTAAATAAGAAAATCATCATAGGGATTATTATAGATCAGCCCATTTATACAGATGCTATCCGTGTCCCTTATATACATCACACATAGATTCCCTACCTAAGTTCATAGAGTGCAAAACCATACATCTATACATGATTAGTCTTCTTAGTATGACCTCTAAACTTTGTTGTGCACTTTACAAGGCGATGTCCCTATTTTAGGTACCTGCACACTAAAATAGGTATGCTAAGTATAAAAATACTCAGTGGTGAATTCAACCATTAAAAATAAGTCCAGTAGTTAATTCATACATTATAATTTTATTCTTGTCTTATACTGGTATCCTGATTCAATTAAAGAAACTAGCATAGAAAAATTATCATTTTACCCTTAAGGTGTTTCTATCTACAATCATTCAATTAATTAATACTAGTCATATAATTTCTATATTTGATCATTAGTAACTATTTCATGCACAATCTATGCCATTTTAAGCCTTTATTCACTATTAGTAGAAAAATTACTAAAATGCCTCTATGTCATATTTCATTGTCATGTATGGATTTATTAATCTTGTTCAATTGTTTTAATTGGCCCAACTTATGAGACATCCTTGACAGACACTGTATCTAGAGGGATAATTAACTAATGCAATGGTCCTCATTCTGGACCTACGCCGTTGCATTGGCATATGTGCTAGAATAGAGATTAGCATGTAGCCTCTCTAAACACAAATAAATAACATCAGGAGTGTGGCATAATAGAGATCAGCCTATAGGCCTCCTTAGCCACAAATAAAGTCTTAACATTTGTGTGATATAATGGAGATCAACTTGTAGGCCTCCCCAACCACAAATAATCACCATCAAGAATGTGACATAATTGAGATCAACACATAGGCCTCCCCAACCATAAAGAATATCAACAACTATGTGACATAATGGAGATCAACCTATAAGCCTCTCCAGCCATAATGAACATCATTGCCTGAACATCAAACAACTAGTAGTTGCTAAAACCCTAAGTTAACCAATCAATCCATCCAGTAGGTGTCTAACTAGTGGGCCATTTATCCTTAATCATGGTTTGTTTCTTTACTGATTAACTTTTCATAATATTATAAACTTAAGAATAGATAGTTATAATTTTTATAGCTTAATCAAAATTTAGCTTGGTCTGGTATGGCCACAACAGGCTATATTGGGTAAAAATATCAAGAAAATATATTCAAGGTACAATTACCAATAATTATCATATATTATACTAGCTTCAGTTTCATAAACATTTAATAAGTTTAGGCCATTTACTATCTAAGGTATTTATTAATTCAGGTAATGGCTATTTTGGACAGTTACAAGTCCTTGTGGCTAAGCTTTAATTAGGCTTTTTAGGTCTACTTCACCTTATTTTTTAGTTTTACTTTCACTAATTATTTCATGCAGTGATAGGCCTAAAGGCAATCACAACATGGGCCATAATTTAGGCCAAAATCTAGGCATTCATGCCATTCCAAAAGATTCCTCATACTAACCATTTTAGGCACATAATTTAAGTGTATTTTTCATTTACCAACCCTAGCCCTTGAGGGCAAATATAAGCCACTTTTCATACTTCATTTCTAGGCAAGCATAAGGTCAATTTTCAAGCCATTTTACATGCCATTTCTTACTAAATTACATTCCATTTTAAGGAATGCATCTTACTTAATTTCATGCCAAAGTAATTAAGCTAGTCATGCTCTCATGATAATGTATTAATACACATAACATTGTACACATATTATGCCACTTTATTTATGGATGTTCCTTAATTTCATACTAACCAAATTAAGCTAAACATGTTCACATTCTTGTGTTTTATTATACTTTTTACACTTAGGTTACTAACCTTTACACACCATTATCATTCACAACATCCATGTATGTCAAGATCATTATATATTCAAGTTTAATTAAAGCAAAAAAAATTTGAATAATTTAAATCTACTACATCAATCTTCTAAATATTTATCTATTTTAAGTAACATAACCAAAACTTACTTACCACTTTCCTTCTCAATGGTTTCGGGTACCTTAAGATACAAGCCATAACCATGCATTTTTCCACATTTCTTCTTTCCTTCAATGACTCACACATATTCTCAACTCAATTAGGCATTTCCAAGGACATGATTTTTCCAATTTTAATAGCTCCCTCATAGTGTATGTTTCGGCCAACAAAAACTTCCTCGTGTGGGTTAAGTGTTCATTAAACAAATTCCAAATTCAGTCCCCTATTTGTCCATCTAACCTTAAAAATTTCATGCAAGCTAAAAGATAACAACACCTAGACCTCAATTTAACCTCACTATAGCCTGATTCCAATCTCATAGAAATCACATGGCTTTAAGAAACACTAGAATTCACTTACTTGGTAAAGAGTGCACTTAAAACTCCAATTGCACATGTTGTCCAACCCTTTCATGGTATCTTCTCCCTTGCTCCTCAAGATTTTCCTTGCTTTATTTCACCTCAAACCAGAGCCATGTATGTCCCAATAGAAGTTAGGCATCACTAAGAAGAACTTTCAACTAAGAAAATTCAAGAAAGCTTAAAGAAAGGCCATAAAAGCTCACCTTTTTCCCTTGTTGGACTAGTTCTAACCCTAGGACTTTCGGTGATTTTTGACTTCCTCATGAGAGCTTATTTTGCCTTCATTCCTCTTCTAGAAATTCACTAACATCCCAAAGGAATTTTTAAAACCTAGAAACTCTAGAAAAGCTTCAAGGAAGAAGATAAAATTCCTTATCCGAGCTGCTATGGCATCATTGCCTATTACAGTAAGGGAGGAGTTTCCTTCCTCTTGTTTAAGTGGAATTATCCTCTTAGAATTCACCCTTGTCACTTGGAAAGGGCCTTAGGCCACTTAGATAATTATGGGTGGGTCCTATAACCACCCGAACCACCCTGACACGTCTCAATTTTTTAGTGAACTTTAAAAATTTACTAATATTCACATAGACCACAAAAAATTACATTGTTTATTTTAAAATTCATATTTTAATCCCCTTTACTCGCTTGTAAATTTTTGTGGCCAAATTCCATAGATAGGGTTATTTTCAAACTGCCTTGATTTTTATGCTAACCTAAAAAATTATGAGAATTTGTAAATGACCTCTGATTTCAAAAATTCTTTCACCAATGGACTCAATGTAATTTTTGAGCTTTAGGGTTTGCTATTTTCGGCTCCATCTAGGCACATCGCTGGGTTAAT
>CANXYI010335323.1:0-10656 GCA_948208565.1 Hura crepitans | reverse complement strand
AGAAGAACTTCCCTACTTATGATTTAGAGCTTGCAGCCATTTTTTTTACTCTAAAAAATTAGGGACACTATCTTTATGGAGAGAAGTGTTATGTTTACATTAACCACAAGAGTCTAAAGTATCTTCCCATATAGAAGGAATTAAACTTGGGATAGAGGAGATGGATGGAATTGATCAAAGATTATGACATCTTGATCAATTATCACCCTAGAAAGGCTAATGTAGTAGCTGATGCATTTAGCAAGAAATTCATGGCCGCCATAAGAGCCATGAATGTCAGATTACAACTTATAGGTGATGATGCTTTGTTAGAAGAGATACAAGTCAAACATAGTTTGTTACAATAAGTCAAAGATTATTAGAAAGACGATCATAGATTGATGAGTGTGATTAGCGCTATCCAAGAGGGAAAGCTTACTAATTATGACATCAAGGGTGATAGAAGAACATGAAAGAGTTGAAGAAGTAGATTTTGTCGGAAGCTCATAATGCTTTTTATGCTATGCATCTTAGTAGTAGTAAGGTGTATTAGAATTTGATGTTGTCATATTAGTGGCTTAAAAGAGAGATGTATTAGAGTATGTGACTAAGTGCTTTACTTTTTAGCAAGTGAAGGTAGAGCATCAGGTTCCAACTGGATTGCTTCACCTTATAACAATTCTATAATGGAAATGGGATAGAGTCACTATGGATTTTGTTGTCAAGTTGCCTATGATAAGGCGAATATGTTATTCAGTTTGGGTTGTGGTAGATTGTTTGACCAAGGCTGCTCATTTTATAATAGTAAGGATAGACTACTCCTTATAGAAGCTAGTAAAGCTATATGTTGATAAGATTATTAGGTTACATAGAGTGCCATCTTCTATTATATCAAATTGAGATCTAAGGTTCATATCGAGGTTTTGGAAAAAACTTTACAATGCCTTAGGTACTTGATTAAATTTTAGTATAACATTTCATCCATAGATTGATGGACAGTCAGATAGAGTTAATCAGATCCTTAAAGATACACTGAGGAGTTCTGCATTGGAATTCAAGGGAAGCTAAGATTATTATTTGTCTTTAGCTGAGTTTTCTTACAATAACAATCATCAAGTGAGCTTGGGTATAGCTCCTTATAAAGCATTGTGTAGAAAGAAGTGCAGAATTCTCTTATGATAGAATGAGCTCAGTGAGACTAAGCTTATGGGACTAGATTTGATTAAAGATGCAGAGGAAAAGGTAAAGATCATTATAGAGAGACTGAAAGTAGCTTCTGACAAACATAAGTCAAATGCTGATATGAAGAGAAATGATATTTATTACGAGGTAGGAGATAAAGTGTTTCTTAAGGTTTCACCCTAAAAGAAGGTTTTATGATTTGGAAAAAAAAAGGAAAGTTGAGTCCTAAGTTTATTATGCCATATGAGATAATAGAATGTGTGGGACCAATAACCTATAGACTAGCTTTACCTCTTAAAGTTCAATAGATCCATGACATCTTCCATGTGTCCATGCTTAGAAGTTACATATAAGATCCGACACATGTTTTGTTAGTGGAAGAGGTCAAGGTTATCTTAGACCTATCTTTTAAAGAAGAACTTGTAAGGATTTTTGACAAAAAAGTGAAAGAACTTCAAAATAAGAATATACCCTTAGTAAAAGTCTTTGGAAGCACCATGGAATAGAGGAACCTACATGAAAATAGAAGCTCAAATGAGAGAGTAATATCCTCAGTTATTTGAGCTAGGTAATGTTGAGGGCAACATTTCTTTTAAAAAGGGAAAAATGTAATGCCTGAAAAATTTCGTTGTTATGAATACACTTCATAAGATGTGAATAGTGTGTTCCTGAGGCTGGGGGCACTAATTTTACTGACTGGAAGTATTAATTATGAAATAATTTTTGGTGAAATTTGAAGTCAAAATGAAGTCATTTAGGTGGTAAAAAATGATAGTTAAATTTTACAGCAATTTCACTTGCATAGTGACCTAGTTTTAGCTGAACCGTAAAATAATTAAAAAGTTTCTCAAAAAGTTTCTAAGATTAATACAACCTAATACTTAAGAATTCTAATTAGCTTGTTGGCATTGGAATTGGAATTTTTAGATATTGAGAAGTATTTTTATGAAAATTGAGTAATATAAAAGTAGCGATATAATTCGAATTTTCTCATTTTTTGAGCTCCGATATTTAGAGGTTAGTAAGGAATAAATTAATTGAATTTTTGCATGTTTAATTGAGATTAAATTGAGGTTAAAGAGAAGGAAAAATAAGAGGAAAGAGAGCAGAAAAATGAAAAAATAATTTTTTTAAAAAAAAAGTATAAATAGGTTAAATTTTCCCTATTTTTGGTTAAACATCAAACAACTCCTCTCCTCCTCCCTGTCCCTTAAGTCAATGGCAACAATGGAGATTTTCCTCCCTTATTAACTATTCTTCTTTCAAATTAACCTCAGTTTATGCCGTTTAATCATGAGATACAAGCCTCTACAACCTTTAGACCCTATTTCGAGCAAGAAATTTAAAGAAAACTAGAGAAATTGCTCAGTTTTTAAGCTCAATAAATAGTGACCATCTTTAGTTCAGGTAAGAATTTTAAAATCCTGATATTTTTCCTATGTTCCTTGAGTGCTCAAGAGTCATTATATGTGGTCAGTTTTCAATTTTAATGTTTGTGTGATTTATTATGAATTTTAATGAAATAAATATTTAACCCACAGTTGAGCAAGGCAAGAAATCTAGAGATAAAGGGAAAGCCAAGGCATAGGTGGTCCTTGAGAGTGTATTTTGATCATCTCGGTATGTGTAATTGAGTTAAATTGTGCTTAGTTAGTGAATGCCTTAAATAGACATCAAATGTCTTTATGAGTAATTGTATGGAAAATGCCTAATTAAAGATATTAATGGATTTAATCTTGTTAATTGGTATTTATGAGGACCATTGTTGAAATTGAATTGATAAATATGTGCATAGATGTATATATTATTTGATGTACATAGAGAATGTATATTATGTAAGTATGTATGAATTTAAGTAATTGATGAATTATTTATGGCTATGCTCTAAACACATGTTGTTTGAGATGTTAGATGTATATTAAGTATATTATGAGATTGAAATGAATAAATGCCTTGTTAATGGATGTAGGGCCAAATTAACATAAAGGCATGCATGTGTATGTATGACTTCATAATGCATGTTAGATATGTTGTATACTTATGCATAGTTATGTATACATTGAGCTATGTGTGATGAATGCATAAAGGATGATGAGGCGTGAGGCTTAGTGGCTAAATGGCCCTTATTGTATATTATGTTATGTATGTTTGACAATTTGAGGCATTATGACAATGTATGAAAGTAAGGATAACAATGAGTGGGAGAATATTATAATATAAGGCACATGGTCAAAGAATTAATGTTTAAACCATTTGGTAGGATGGCTAAATGACTTATATGTAGTGTAGATGTGTGCTTCATGTTATACATGGCATGAGGATGTATGTTCTCTAATGGATGTGATGGAAATGAATGAACAAATAAGGATAATAAGTATGAGTATGTGTCATATAATGCATGTTATGGATGAATGCAAGTATAAGCATGTTCATGATGCTATGATTTAATCATCTAGGTCTGCCCAACAAACTAGTGCAGTGGCCCCTCTGGGGACCTTTGATAATGCACTAGCATAGTTTGATATACAGAGAAAAATGCTAGCAATATAGTGGTTTGCCTTGCAGATTAGTGCAGTGGCTCAATTATGAACCTCGGCAACTACACCGGCCCAATCTGATAAATAGATAGTCTAGCAGCTGCTAATCCCTAAGTTGACCAATCAACTTATCCAATGGGTGTCTAACTAATGGGTTATCTAACTTCATTTTAAGTTTATTTCTTTACTGATCATCTTTTTATAATATTCCAAGTTGAAAAATAGATAGTTATAATTTTTATCAAATAGTCAATTTTTAACCTAGACAGTTATAGGTCATTTTTAGCCCTACTAGACAATTATGAGTCAATTTTCTAAATATTTTAAATCATTTTCATAGGCATAATTAAATGTATATTAAATCTAGTCTATTCCATCATTTAAGCTCAATTATATACATGCCAAGTAATCATTTTAAATATGGAGCCCTAAATTTATTTTACGGGATAGTTATAGGTCATTTTCCAATTTTGTGGTGGTCATTTTAGGTTCCTTTTAGGTCCTTATGGGATAGTTATAGGTCATTTTCCAATTTTGTGATCGTCATTTTAGGTTCCTTTTAGGTCCTTTTCAAGCTGTTTTTAGTGCTAATTGCACTTATTACCATACATTTCCATAGGCCTAAAGCCAAGCACAAATATATATATATATATATATATATATATCAAATTGGTATATAAATAGCTTCCATTTCATTTCTCACGAACAATACAAATTGTCTCCAAATAAGCAACATTTTCTTACCAAAACTAGTTTATTTTGAGGTCATTTTTGCCAAACCATTACAAGCCAATTTCAAGTCCCATTTTTAACCATATTCTAACACTAAAAGGTATCTTATGTTATATACATTTCATGCCTTATTGCTCATGCATTTTCACCTCATCCATGCCATATGGACATTACACAATTATGCCATTTATGCCATGCCAATTACATATATACATATGCCATGCCATACCTCATTTTTCATGCCACTCTTGCCTTGCAAACCTCTCAACCAATATCCCCAAATAGCCATACACATGCTTGTAATAACATTCAAGCACACATACACATTTGAACATCACACAAGCATGCACGCACACACATACACATAATGCCATTGCCATGCAAACTAAGCCATTTTACACCTTGATCATGCCTTAGCCACACTAAGCATGCGTACACACTCACACACAAACTTTATTCAGCAATTCCTTCACCTACACCTATAATGCCATCACTAATAAGCTAATTCCCACATAATATACTAAGAACACATGCCATACACTTAACCTACACACCAAGGCATCTTTCGGCCTAATGAAGTCTCAATTCCATACTCATAATTCTCACCATATACATATATAATTCATGCATCTTTTATGTCCCATACCTTAGAATCATGCCAAATTACCTTAACAAGCCATACACACACATACACCCATGCATAAACCTCTCAACCAAATGGAGACTAAGCCCCTTCATGCACTTATTTAATCAAATCAACATTCTAGCATGTATTCCATACATAATTAACCTAAATACATGCCAAACTCAATTCACACACATTAGCCACCTTTCCCACCATTTCTATACAAGACTTTTACACCTATCACAATTGAAATTTAATGACCATGCTTTGAATGCCTTAAATTCACACACCTTCCTATTAAAGAAGATGAATTCTTCCCTTCAAGCTTGCAAAAGACCAAAGTACACCTTAATTCTTCTTTTCTTCCATTCACGCCATCCTTCTTTCAAAATTCCTTAAAAAAATCATACACATCTCCAAATCAAATTCCAAGCATATAAGAATTCTTAGAATCACCAAATCCTCTAGGAAATAAATTAAAAAAGGTTGAATTACTTACACATCAAAAGTTGATTTCTAACCCCCTTTGATGTACACTTGAGCTTTTCTTGAATTTTCTTAAAATTTAGGGACTCCATAGGCCTCTAATGCCTTTATAAATCAATTCAACACATAATTAGAGAATTTTTTGTGGTAATTGGCAAGGGAAAAACTTGCAAGATGAAGCAAAAATGGTGGATAGGAGGGAGAAGTGGCGTTGGGACAAATAGAGGAGAAAGAAGAAGGAGAAGTGAGGTAGTGAGTAGGTATGGCCATGTGGCTACCTAAGTGTCAAATAAGAGTTTATATAGTGGGTGAGGTTGCACAAGTAGGGCCATATGCCACCTAAGCATCCCGAAATAACTCGATTTTGATAGAAACTTTAGGGAATTGTTAAAAATCACATAGACGGGTATGGTATTTTTAGGTTTGTTCGGGCACATCCTGGCTCATTCCTTGCCTGACTTTATCTGAGCCTACAATCCACTAGATTACAGCCTAAAATAATTCATTGGTTTTGCTAAGTCTTTACTTAGAGTGAACAGGTGTGGATACTAAGCCATCATCTTCTTTTAGGCTCTCATGTAGCTTCTTCTACATTATGATGCCTCTAGAGGACGTTAACCTAAGTAATAGCTTTATTCCTTAACTGCTTCACCTTTCTGGCCAGTTTCTATATTGGTTCTTCTTTATAGCTCAAGTCTGGCTATATTTCAACATCTGTTATTAGAACTATATGAAAGGGATCTAATTTATATCACCTCAGCATTGAGAGGTGAAACACATCATGAATCTATGACAAATGGCAAAGATAGCCTAAATGCTAAAGGTCCCATTCTTTCTATGATTTCATATGGTCTAATGAATCTGGGGCCTAGCTTCCCCTTTTTCCAAAATCTAAGGACCTTCTTCCATGGAGACACCTTTAAGAATACTTTCTTACCAACAACATATTCAATATCCCTTCACTTCATATCAATACAAGATTTTTACCTATTAGCAGCAACTTTCAATCTTTCTCTTATCACCTTAACCTTTTCCTTTGTATCTCTAATTAGATCAACTCTTGATATCTTGTTCTCCTTAATCTCACCCTAGCACAAAGGAGTTCTACACCTGCCATATAGTGTTCATATAGGGCTATGCCTAAACTAGTCTGATAACTATTATTATAGGCAAATTCATCTAGAGGCAAGTATTGATCCCAGCTACCTTTAAATTCAATGGCATAGTTATGTAACATATCCTCAAGCACTTGTATCACCCTTTCTGATTGTCCATTTGTTTGAGGGTGAAAGGCTATACTGTAGATCAATTTGGTACCTAAGGTTTAATGCAACTTTTTCCAAAACATAGAAGTGAATTGAGGATCTCTACAAAAAATGATTGCCACAGGTACACCATGAAGTCTAACAATCTCATTAATGTACAATTTAGCCAACTTTTCTAGTGAGTAGTCTATTCTAATAGGCATAAAGTGAGTTGTCTTGGTCAGTCTATCTACAATCACCCACACAACATCACATTTGCCTTTGGTAATAGGCAATCCCATTACAAAGTCCATTGTCACTTTTTCCCACTTCCATTCTAGTATTGCTATAGGATGCAACAATCTAGAAGGGACTTGATGCTTAGCCTTTACCTGCTGGCATGTCAAGCATCTAGCAACATACTCTGCCATATCTCTCTTCATACCCGACCACCAATACTGAGGCTTCAGATCCAAATACATCTTAGTACTACCAAGGTGCATAGAATAAGGAGATTCATATACCTCCTGTATCTATAATCTTAGGCCATTTGTACTAGGTACACATAACCTACCCTAATAATATAGACATCCATCCTCACTCAAGTTAAATCCTAGTGCCTTCCCCTCTTAAACTTCACTTACTAGCTCTATTTGTGACTCATTTCTAGCCTGTGCTTCCTTTATCTATTACCTAGAATCTGATTTAATCTGTAACTCAGCTAATATAGCATTCTCCTTGGTGTACTACAATTTAGCATTCATAAATCTTAAGGTCACCATGAATTTCTTGCTCAAAGCATCTGTTACCATATTAGCTTTCCCTGGTTGGTAATAAATTAAGTAGTCATAATCTTTAATCAGCTTCAACCACCTTTTCTACCTTAAGTTCAATTTTTTCTAAGTTAAAAGGTATTTCAAACTCTTATGGTTTGTGTAGATGTTACATTTCTCACCATACAAGTAGTGCCTCTAAATGTTCAAAGCAAATACAATGGTAGCTAGCTCTAAGTCATGAGTAGGATAATTCTTCTCATGTGGTTTTAACTATCTTGAAACATAGGGTATTACATTTCCTTCTTACATTATCACACAACCCAAGCCATTAAGTGAGGCATCACTATGCACAACAAAGTCCTTACCCTATTTAGGTTGAATCAGGATAAAAGCTTTTGTCAGCATCTTTTTTAGCTTCTTAAAACTAGCTTGACATTTATCATCCCACTCAAATTTCACATTCTTTCTAATCAATCTTGTTAAAGAGGCTACAATTAAGGAAAATCCCTTTACAAACCTTTTGTAGTACCTAGCTAATCCTAGGAAACTCCATATCTCTGTCACATTCCTTAAAGGTTCCCACTCTAACACTACCTTGACCATGTTAAGGTCTACTCTAATGCTTTCTGCTAACACTATTGCCATAGAAAAGCCACTTTAATTAGCTAGAATTCACACTTACTCAACTTGGCATATAGTTGTTTCTCCCTCAGAGTCTGTAACACAACCCTAAGATGTTGTTGTTCATGTTCCTCCCTAGTCTTAGAGTATTCTAGAATATCATTAATAAATACCACCACAAACTAATCCAGGTAAGGTTGAAATATTCTGTTCATTAAGTCTATGAAGGCTATCGGGGCATTTGTAAGACCAAATGGCATCACTAAGAACTCGTAATGCCCATATCTACTTCTAAATGTAGTCTTAGGAATATAAGCTTCCTTGATTCTTAGCTAGTGGTATCTAGATCTTAAGTTGATCTTAGAAAATACACCTACACCTCTCAATTGATAAAAAAAGGTCATCTATTCTGGTTAAAGGATATTTGTTTTACACTGCCACCTTGTTTAGTTTTTTGTAATTAATACACAACCAAAGTGAGATATCTTTTTTCTTTACAAACAACATAGGTACTCTGCAAGGTGAAACACTAGGTCTGATGAAACCCTTGTTTAATTGTTCTTACAATTGCACCTTTAATTATTTTAATTCAATGGGTGCCATTCAATATGGAGTAAAAGAAATAGGAGTTGTACCAGGATACACCTCAATTTCAAAATCAAGCTCTCACTGTGGAGGCAAACCTAGCAACTCTTTAGGAAAAACTTAAAGAAACTCAAACACTATTAGAATCTAT
Source organism: Hura crepitans (assembly GCA_948208565.1). Classification (NCBI taxonomy): domain Eukaryota; kingdom Viridiplantae; phylum Streptophyta; class Magnoliopsida; order Malpighiales; family Euphorbiaceae; genus Hura; species Hura crepitans. The sequence goes on along the minus strand of CANXYI010335323.1, from coordinate 1,738 downwards.
TAAGCATTGGGGTGGAAGCAACAGTGTTAATGCCATATGCTAAGTAAGCTTTACACCCTTTTTAGATGAGTTTCTTTACTATAAAAGTTGAGATAAGGTTATTCATATAGTTTCTCTCACCCACAACTGTCACTATCTATCCCTCTGTAGTTTGGAAGGTTAGCCTTTTAGTTCTATAGTCAAGTATAGCTTGATGCTTTAACAATTAGTCTATTCTTAGAATCACATCAAACTTATGAAAAGGTAATTCAATCAAATCCATAAGAAATAGACATTTTTGGATCACTAAAGGACACTATTTATATACCTTGTTCACATTCAACTCTATCTTATAGGATTACTGACTTATATATCTATGTTCACATGCTTAGATTTCAATCCTCTATCATGTGCCAATGTGGTGCATACATATGAACGTGTGGATCTTGGGTTTACCATAGCCAAAACTAGAACATCAAATAAATAAAAATTACTAGTTATGATGTCTAGTGCTACTACCTCCTCTCTGGCTCTAATAACATACTATTAAACTAGGGCATAGGCTTTTGATCTGGTACCCTAATTAGGACTAGATTAATCCCCTATACTTTATATCTGACATTTATTTTCAGTGTGAGCACCCTCAGGCTATCTCTAAGGACACTCTCTCTGATAGTGGTCTTTGGCACCATAAGTAAAGCGCTCTCCCCTTTTACTAGACCTATATTGCCCCCAATGCCTCTTGTGACAAGTCCTATAAGTCAAGGGTTCATTTCTATTATCTAATGGACTAGGAATACTAACAACTTTAGGAGGTAGTCGGGGTCTAGCTGTGGAAGCTTGCCCATATCTCAAAGACTATATCTATCTCTATGCCTGATACATAGACTGGGATTGAGATGGTGCTTCTCTTTTTCTCTTACTATCACCTAGGGCTACACTAGACTGCTTTGTAGTAAACTACCTCTTTCTCTAAAAGAAGTCCCTCTTTTCATATACCATCTCTTCCATGTCATAGGTAGATGCCACTAATACAGCAAAGTCTATTACCCTTAAGTTTCCTATTTGCATCCTTAATTCCATATTTAACCCTTTCAAAAATATCTTACACTTTTCCTTTTCATTTGAAATGAACTCTTCTACATATCTAATTAATCCAATAAAATCTTTCTCACATTTAGCCACTATCCTCCTGCCTCCTTTTATCTTTATAGGACTCAGAGATATACCTCTTTCTGAATTCTATCAAGAAAAAATCCCATGTGAGATCTATCACTGCCTTCCATTTCCTAATAGTATCCCAGTGGAGTTGAAAGAGTTAAAGGTTCAGTTGCAAGACCTCATTGTTAAAGGTTTTATTAGACCGAGTGTTTCTCCTTGGGGAGCACCAGTCTTATTTGTCAAGAAGAAAGACGGTTCTTTGAGATTGTGTGTAGACTACAGGTAGTTGAATAAAGTCAGAATCAAGAACAAGTACCTCTTAACATGGATTGATGATCTTTTTGAGCAGCTTATAGTAGCAAGTGTCTTCTCTAAGATTAACCTTAGATCCGAGTACTATCAGTTGAGAGTGAAGGAAGCAGACATACATAAGATAACTTTTTGCACTAGATATGGTCACTATGAGTTCTTAGTGATGTCATTCAATTTGACTAATGCACCAACAGCATTCATAAACCTCATGAATAGGATCTTTAGACCATTTCTAGATTAGTTCATAGTGGTCTTTATAGATGACATTCTTATGTACTCTAAGAAT